>JBCJKH010044954.1:53010-68092 GCA_039877255.1 Loriculus beryllinus
ACTCAAATATTCTTCAGTGCTCTAATTTTTAATACTGAGAAAAATACAATAAATCAATTTCAAAGCATAAAATAGAACAAGAATATACAGTACCCGGAGTAAATAGCCAATATACAGTTTTATCTTGAGCTAAATCAATTTTGTATGTGGAACATAATGTGCTAAAAACAAGTTAGCAAAATTAATTTGGTGCCAATTGTCTAAAATTATTTTTCAGAGGGAGGAGAAAAAAAACAACCTGAATAAGACTGATTGTCTTTTTTTTAATTTTTATTTATTTTTAATTTGTTTTTTTAATCCTAACCAGTAAAACCTTCTACTTGGTTTTTGTTTTGGGGGTTTGTTGTTGGTTTTTTTTCTGTTTGTTTCTTTTTAATGAAGAATGCTGAATAAGCTGTCCTGGGAGGTAGTCTTAATTTCTGATCCATTTCTGACCCACAGCCTCATAGTTATCACAGGATATTGAACTGTAAATGTAAATCTATTAAATGACAGCTAAAGTACAGAGGGCAAACAGGTGTGATGGTGTTAAGCTGCTTCTAAATAAGTAAAATGTACACATAGTCTTTATTCACTATAAAAGCCCATTTATGGAAATACGCTTAACCATGCTAAAATGAACCTTAACAGTAATGAGACAAACATCCCCAAAGCATTGCTCTGCGTGGTAGCTGCATAGTTAAAAACATGGTGTGTATTTTGAAATGTGTTCCGTGGTGTCTCAGTACTCTTTGCCTTTTCAGGTTAAGTACAGTAGGCCGTATTCTGTGCTAATTTAAATGCTGTGTAATCTTCATGAAGTCAGTGTGACTTTTAAGAGATTTGGATTGATGTCTTATTTGGCTCTGGTTTGGGATACGTTTTATTTTTCATTATTATGGAAATGATAATGGAGAGGAATGAGGGAGAGTAAAATCTTTAAACAAAATTGTTAATAAGAATTTGGTAAAGGCTGAGTCCAGAATAGGTCATAGAATTTTGGCTTTTCAAGTGGAATCCAGCCCTATGCAGTGCAAAGGAAGAATTACTCCCCTCAGACTAGGATCCACAGCAGCAGCTGTGTTTAGAGCCTTAGGTATTGCTTAGTTTAAAACCAAAGCAGAACAAATCCCACACCTGCCATGCTCCCCATTCTCCTGGGAAAAAAAAGTTTTGTATTATAATTGCTTCCTCATCTTTGGTTGCAGCACCTAATTCTGGCTACATATAAAGTAGGATTGTGATTCACAATCTGAAACTAGGTTTGAATCACAGAATGGTTGAGGTTGGAAAGGATCTCTTGTCCAACTCCTCTTGGTTAGAGAAGCAGGGTTAACCAGAAGGGATTGCTCAAGATCATGTCTGGGTTGGTGTTGATTATCTTCATGGGTGGAGACTCCACAACCTCTCTGGGCAACCTGTTCCAATGCTCTGTCACCCTTGCAATAAAAATGTCTTTCCTGATGTTCAGATGGAATCTCCTGTGTTTCAGCCTGTCTGTCACCCATTTCAGAAAGAGCAAGGACTGTCCTTATCATAAAAACTAAACCAAAGCTAACTGACAGGTATACTACACTAGCTTAGTGCAGTGCATGCTTGCTTAGGACCTATTTAATAACAAGGCTGTTGAAACCCACATCTTCCATTTCCTAGAAGAATGCCACCACTACTTCATAATAAAGGTTTTCTGCAGTGAGCTGTATTCTACTCCACTTTTTAATCTACTCAAGTAATAGCAATAATCAGTATTACTATTCAAGGCTCATTTGGCCAGAGAACTGGTGGAAGAGCGAGCATAATTTTGAAGCTCTGTGATGAGGGCACTCATCTAGGAAGGATTCTGATAGTTTTTTGCAAGTACTGCTTATGCACTTTTGAATGACTCTGTAATATAACATGCTCTCACTGTCTCAGTTTCAGCCAATGAACCTGATTTATTTTACTTTTTTTTTTTAATAGTACCATTGTTTTAACAGGAGGAGTTAATATGTCCCTTGTGTCAGAATAGTTATTAAGGAGTCTGTGGGGATGTATAACTGAACCTCCTCTAGCTGAGAGGCATGGAGAAGCTTGTTCTTCTGCATCTTTGCTGAAGCTGTGTAAATAAAACCAGGCTTGTTTTAGGAGAGGAAGAGTTAAAATTGGAGCATTGGTCAGTCAATGTGACAGTACACTGAAGATTTTGAGGCTTGAATTCACTTTGCAGGCATTGCTGTGACCCAAAGTGAAGTGTGTTTGTTTCTCAGGCACAAGCAACATAGGAGACACTTTCCTCTTCTGGATTTCTTTTTTCCATGTTTCCCTGCAGACAGCACTTGTGTTGCTTGGCTTTCTTTGTATGCTGTGTATGGTGCTTAGGCATCTAACTTGAAGGCCCTGGGTGTCACAATAAATAAATTTCTCTGTCAGTGCCTTAATTGACGAATGCAAGAATATTGCAGGATTTGGAGATGCTTGGTCCTGCCTTTATCATATAGCTGTTTCCTCCATCCTGCATATGGGTTCCCATTGGCTTAAAGTAGCACTGAGGCATGCTCAGACCAGGTTTCCAGTTCAAATGAGCAAGGGACCAGGGCTGTTAAGGTATGAAATGGTGTGTGCTTGCCACTCTGTGAAGGTGCAGTCTTATTGAGGAAGGCCCTCAGTTTCCACGGTAGATACCTTCGTGTTTTCTTGTAAAGCTTGTTGCTAGATAATGATATGAAGTTATTTTCCTCAAACCTCCAGTCTCAAGTTGATGCTGAAACAAATGTGATTTTAAAAAAACAAGACTAGCTTAGAGCTATATGAGCATAATGCTGTAAAAATAATAATGATAAATAATTTTTTGGAGTACGTAAAATTCACAGCCTAAAGTTCCACTTTTGAAAAAACGTGTAAAATTTCTCAAATAATTTAGACTTACCCTAGTGAACTACCATTATATTAAGTGGGAAAAAGGTATTAAATTGTGGAAGATACAAAAGTGTGTAAAATGTGTTTTTATTCCAGAGAAGAGGGAGGGAGATAAAAAAGGGAAAATTGGTGGGTACTGTTTTGTGTGCAATTCCCAAGTATATTTTAAAAACAACATTGAATTTTTATAGCAAATTATATTTTCTGCTAACAGGGAGTTGGGGAGGGCTGAATAATAGAATGATTGACAAATCTTTTAGGGCCTGATTTTACAAGATGCTGCGCACCTCCTGATTGCTGCCAATCACTTTCATTTCCTTTCAGTTGATCCGAGAACATATGGCATTATTCAGATGGTGCTGAGCACCTTCAATCACAGTCCTCATAATGCCACAATATCCTCATTCTGTGCAAATGTGAGAATTGCTGTTGACACTTTAAATTGGAGGGTTATTTGGTCTTTGTCTGGACAAACTCCCAGCTGATATAGATGGATGTTATGCCTGAGGAGGGACTGCAACAGTAAACAATAAATAATAATTTTTTATAAGTACTGTTGTACATACACAAACTATATGAAGTATCAGTTGGGTTCATAAAATTCTTTACCTCTTCCACTTTTATTTGATGGGGAACAAATTCAATTCCATTCTTGTGGAGAACTGAAGTTTAGTTTACTCTCAGTGCAAATTTTGAAAAGTGGACATTCTGGATGTTATGTGCACAAAGCAGTTGATTTAAAGAGATGAGGTGTTTAATTTAAAAATAAGAAAATAAATTTCAACATACTGATTTATCCTGCATTACAGTTACCTGTAGAGAACTTCTAGTCATGTCTATCTGTTTTTGATGCCTCTACAGAATAACTGTCCAGCATCCTCTGCCCAACCAATCAGAATGTAGGAAAATCTACCGATATGACGGAATCTACTGTGAATCTACCTACCAGAAGTATGTTGAAATCTGTGTGAGTCTTGCCTCTAGCTCGTGCATTTAGTGCTCGTGCTCTCCTGCTATTCAGAAATTGCACGTGTGTTGAAAGCGTACCCTTCTACTTGTGTGCAAAACCTCTACACCAAGGACAGAAATGTTGTTTAATTCTTTAGGATTGTGCTCTAAAAGCTAGAAAGCTAATAAAAAAACCTTAAGACTTTACTAAATCTCTTAGGTATGCTACCGTACAGTGCAATAAACAGGAATGTATACACTAGAAAATCTAGGGAAAATGTATTGCACAGGTGTGTCACATCTTAGGGATTTGAAAGGTGTGTTATGTATAAATTAGCTGTCACTTTTTTTCAGTCATGTAATGGAATGATGAGTTGTAATTTGCATAATCCTTTAAGAAGTCAAATTATACTGTCATGTATCAGACTTAACATGCTAGCGAGGATTTCATAGCTTTGCAGCTAATTAGTATGTACCTTACAGGACAGTTAAATTGAAGTTGAGTCCTCTTGCTTTGCAGTCATTTGCCTTTGTCCGCTGCCCTAACAGAGATCGCTTTTGTGCGTAACTCAAGATCTGTACTGGTGCTTCTGACAAAGATGCTGTTGCTGTGGGCAGGCAAATGCAACGTGCTTGACTTCTGTTACTTTTGCAGTCAGTGAAGTTTGTTTTACTGTAGTAAGAATTTAATAATCTATTTCTACATAAAATTGAAAAGTATATATTTGGCAGGCATATTGTAGATGATTTTGTATTAATACATTGTAAATGCATTATGAATTTTGTTATCTCGCTGGATTTTGAAACTGCTTTGTCACTTAGTGTTTGCTTTTCACACTCCAACTACATTCTTGTTTTGTAGCACAGTGTTGTTGTTATCATCTTGTTTATAATTGATTTCATGTTCCAGAAACCCCTTAACTTCTAAAAATCAATTGTACCCTGCATTGCAACAAAATGCTTCTTTGGCAAGGCAGTCATGCTCATTATAATTTTTAGGCCAGATTTTTTCATCTCCTCTTCTTATTCCATAACCTGCTGCTTGTTGAATCTTTTACCAAAAGCTACAACCACATTAGTAAGAGCTGTTACTTCATGTAAACAAAGAGTATCATTTTGGTTTATGAAAGTGAAAGGGAAAGAGAAATCTAGATTTATCAGTATAATTACAGCGTCAATGTAAATTGGTGATCCAAAATGAATATCTGACCTCTTGTCTCTGTTTTAGTGAATGGCTATTTCTGTTGTGATATGATTTATTCATGATCTTATATTGACTTATAAATATTTCTTGCACTCTTGGAATCTTTGATAGTTTTCCCTTCTATATTTCCAAATAGCGATAGTGTCCAGGGTAACTGCAGCAGTCTAAATCTAGCATGTTTTTAAATGTCACCATAGAACTTCAGTGGTTTACTCCTCTTAACTTCAGTAAGTGTAAAAATATATTAATTTGTTTAAATGTATGAAGCAGATTTGTTGTGCAATATTTATATCAGTTTTTAGATCAACTTCAAGATTTTGAAACTTCATGGAAATATGAAAGCTTGACATAGTTTGTCAAGAGCTGAATACAGTGATGGCTTCACTCTGAATTCTGCATCATAGTTGACTAACTTCTAAAATAGGTGGCACTTGTAGTCAGTGTAGTTAAACACAACTAGTTGTGGTGACCTGATGACCACAGAATGGAATAGTTAATGTTCTCTTACAGGTAGGCATAAAATTGCAAAAAGGCATTGGCTAGATAGCTTTTCAAGAAAAACCAAATCTATAAAGACTGGCAATGAAACAGTGCTGGTTTTGACATCTGTTTCTTTCATCCCTGACATGTGAATTTTGACGTATTGTAGCCAACTTCAGCTCACCTGTAAAAGCATAGATTATTTTGGAAAACAAATGGCTAGGTCTTTCTACAGAAGATAGATTGCTTTGTGATTAGTTATATTTTCTCTTGGTTACTTCTTCCATGCTATTTAAGTTCTCTGAGGCACTCTTTCTGTTGTCTTCCCAATGAATATTTTTTGGTACTTTTTCTCATAGCATTTTATTTCCAATGATACAACAACGAGTTGCTGACCAAAAAAAAAAAAAAGAGAAAAAAGTCAAAATATTTTCATGACACTTTTAAAGCTTATACTTTAGTGCTACAAGACATATGAATGTGTGGTGCTAGATGCTGATCTGCATGATCAATCTCCCCCCTGATTAGAATGGGGAAGCAAGGATGGATGTGGAAAGGCCACTGGTGGTCAACAGAAAGGATTGTGAGACCCTCCTGTTTCCTGTAGGATAATTTCTGGGCTGGGTGAAAACTGGCAAACTGCTTATTCTGGGAGTGAAAGGAATTTTAAGGACTGGCCATACAGAGCAGGATGGGACACAGTCATGGATTTGGGAGCTTGACTATTTTTTTTTTTCGCCTCAAACTCATTTTCAAATTAAAAGTAGTATTATGCAGAGATACTACTCTGGATTTATGCTTAACTATGTACCTACTGAAGATACTCTGTGTAAAGCTACTTTAGCAGCTAAAATTGATATGTTCTGATCCTTTCTGTACAAATTTAAATGGATCATGCCATGGCCACCTACTCCAAAAATATTTTTCAGAAAACATTTTTGGAAGTAACCTTTTTAGCCAAATTTATTGCTAATGTATACTAGAAATAACAGGTTTTGATAGTTATAAAAAATGTAGAATAAATAAAAACTGTAGTTAAATAAATTATGATACTATTAAAAAAGAAAACTTGCAAAAAGCTTCTTGCAACACAAGTTCTTGAGGAGCTGGACTAAAGGTTACATTAGTTAATATAGAGAAGCAAAATGGTAAATATTGTAATACAGATCTCTCTAGGCTATCTATGATTCTCTTTCAATTGATTCTCCAATTTAGATATCCCGTTTAGGATGGAGTGGAACACAGTTTCAAAAGCTCTTGGTGAAAGAATATATTTCTTTATACATATATATTGTCCCCCAATTGTCTGCTGCTATTGTTGCCATGGGTCTGTGTTGTTTTAGGTGGCTAAGCATGTAAATATGCTTTTCTTAAAAAAACATTCTAAAGCTTGAAATTATTACAGTTTGTTTCTGTGTTCACTAGTGGTAGAGACTAACACACCAAGCATTCCTAGAAGATTATACTGTTGTGTTTTTTGAAGTAGATGAAATGGCTCATTCTGTTTTAGTGGGAAGTGTCCCTGCCCATGGCAGGGGGTGTGCAACTAGATGATCTTAAGGTCCTTTCCAACCCTAACTATTCTGTGATTCTATGGCAGTCAATCCAGAAACTTGTCTGTTACTGGCCTGGAGTATGGCTGTCCATTAGCTCCTCAATATTTCCCCTTTTCCAGTCCCCACATCGGTAGCCAGGAATACCCAAGCTCTTCTTTTATGATGTTAAACAAAACTGAGAAAAGAAATATTTCTTGTTCAGTTCTAGCTACTTCTCTGTAACCAAATTGCCAATGTTTTTTCCTCTTGCCTAGGTTGAAAATCCTTTCTTCTGCTTACTCAGACGTCTATGGTTTGCACTCCTGTTCACCTTTATAAAGTGTCAAATGGTGAACAAAGCCCAGGTTAGATGATCTCCAGAGATAGCTGAAGGGGAGCACAGCTCTCTGCCCATGCCCTATCTTGCTAAATTACAAGGAGTAGTGGCATGTCAAGGGTAAAGGTTTTTTGCCTGTCTGCAGGGAGTCTCCGCAGTGTACAAGCAGAGGATATCTATGGGGCTTTTTTCTTTGGTTTGGTTTGGTTTTTTTTTTTTAGTTTTCCCCTCTCACCCTGGAAGTTGTTCCATTCATAAAGTATCACCTGTGCTGGGAGCTGAAAGTTTCAGTTTGGTAACTGTTGTGTGTTATTTCCAAAGCAAAAGTGGAAGAATCATCTCTTCCCCATTTTCTCTTGTCCATATTAAAGCAGACTTACAGGTCATGTCTCTCTTCAGGAATATGGAGAATAGGGAAGAGTTCTAAAGTAAGGTATTTCTTCTGAAATCAATAGCATGGAATAAATATGCAAGAACACCTTGCTCATTTAAATCTCAGAAATACAGCTGTGGTCTTATTAGCTCTTTCCTTCTTTTCTCAGCAGGTTAGTGAAGTGAGCACAGAACAAAAGGCTCATTGATTTCAGCCTAAAGTGGAGCAATTTGTCCTGGAAGGTTAGCTTGGCCATACACACATTGTCATCCTAAGCCTGTAAATGCACAAAACATCCAAACTTGATGGACCAAAATAAGCTCCCCTTAGACTATATGTTGACTCAAGCCTATAAATATTTGTACAACTGAGGAAAGGAGGAACAAGGCTAGACCATTCCTGTCAGACTCTGAGGTTTAAATCAAGATTTGTTTATGTATCAAATGGATAAACCAAGAACAGAATAGCTTTGTATGCCCAAGAAATCTAATGGCCCTGGTAGACAGCACAAAAGAAAATGTAAACATTTTAATGGGCCAAATAGTTCTCCCAAGGTTTCTAGTAAGGGAATTCAAGGAGATACAAAACATGGGAAGATGAAAGATTTCTCAGGGCTGTTGAAGCAGTCTGCAGTGCTCATCACCACCTTAATGTGGATAAACCAGTAAAACCTTCAAAGGAGAAGCTAACTATTACAAAGGAAGATTTACCACTTTGTGAAAGTGGGTTAAAACCCCTGCTGGCTCCTCTGCAGCAGGGCATTTTGGTCAGCGTATAGTTTTTTAAGAGGCAGTTGATAATGGCTGAGCGGTCATAATCTTTTTGTATTTTTTTTTTCTGTTTGTTAGTTGTGATGTTGCAAATAATGTTTCAAAGATGAAAGACTTTTTAGGCTTTTTGGTTGTATGTCCTGACTCACCTGATACCATATAGCTGAGGAAGGAGACAGTAGTCAGAGTTATTTAGCTGCAGGAAAAACATAGAACAACGAGACTGCCATTCAGGTTAATGCTGTAGGGTGCACAAGGTTTTTTGTAGGTTTTTTTCTTTTTTTTTTCTTCAAACAATGACTTCAGTATCCCGTGTTTAGGGTTAACCTTAGAGAGAACATACTGAAAGAGCTCCTATTTAGTTTTATCTACTCTACTGAAACAGGAAAGAGAGGTCCCATCTTCTTGCATTGTGGCTTTTTCTTTGCGGTGGTGCCCGCTCTCAGTGTGAATTTAAGTGTATTTGAAGATGATTCTATGCATCTCCTCTTCATAAATCTGAGCTCTTAGAAAATACTCATAGAATAGTTAGGGTTGGAAATGACCGTAAGATCATGTAGTTCCAACCCCCAAAATATTGAAAACTAATAACCTAATTCATTTTCTACCTGCAAATGACAGACAAGCCACTTGATAACTCCTTTTTAATATGTTACCTGATATTTACATCTTCAGTGTGAGGCTGCCTAGTGAAAGCTTATCACTATTACAGCTGCTTATGTCTGCTCTCACCTTTGTGTACCTTCGAACTTACGGTGGGTTCTCTGTGCTGAGCTGTTCTAGATGTCTTTTGCAGGAAAAAAAGTCATTAACCAAGTTCAAAACACATCCAAAAGTGAACCAATATCTCCTTATATGTGAGATATGAGTGGGCTTTCTCTGGGTAAGAAATGAGATTAGCTGTGCCACTTTAAAATGATTAATGATCACAGGGTAGCATTAAGTTGGCTATCTAATCCTTAGCTGATTGGAACATTTGAGAGAACGGCACTCAAACATAATTTTTCAATAACAGAAATTTTGTCATGCTTACGTTTCTATTATGGCACATGTTGCATTGGCTTTAAAATTTTACTTTGAGATTAATAGAACGTAGCCTGAATAGGGAATAGGTGCGATGCATGCATGTTACCTGAAAGTTTTCTTCCGCTGAATAAAGGACATATTTATGTTTACAGTTCAATACCAATGTTAAAGATTCACTTAAGATCTGCAGTATCTAATTCTAATATCTATTCTGGGTTAAATCCTGAAATGAATTAGGTATTGTTCAATTGGCCAATTAGGCAATTACCTTTTGCTGTCTTGCATGCAGTCCCTTAACCACACCCTTGCAGTAGGTTACTAGTCACAGTATGGCAATTCCCTGTTTAAGACAGGTTTTTTGATATTCTACAGAAATTGGTTTTGCATTTAATTTTCATTTCAACTCTGAGGGCTTCTTTTTATGGTGTTTTGTGTATGTGTGTGGGGTTTCTCTTTTTCTATAGCGTTTCCTCCCCCCAGTCACATTATTGGTTTCAGAAATTGACATCAATTCACATTATGTGTGACAGAACTACTCTGTGTATTCAGCAAGGTTTTTGCTTTTCCCATGCTCTTTCAGTAGCTTGCTGCTTTGCACAAATGTAAAAGCATTAATACCAAGTATACCCAAAATATTACTTGGGGAAGCAGGGAGCAAGATAAGTTCATTTGGTTTACTAACAGTTCATAAAAGCATTCAGTTTGAGGGAAAGGGAGGGGAGGGGGAAAGAGAAATAATTATCTCCCAAATATAAGGATCTAGCTAAATATCTGCCCTAAAGCTCATGTAGGTGACAGGAGTTGAAGTAACAAAGATATCCTAGAGCATATTAGGTGTGCTTTTGAAAGGTAGAGTTCCAACTCTGTCATCTTTTGATTTAAAAGAACAATATAAGATAGTAGCAGTGTCTTGCAACTTCTAGTTCTTTTTTAATCACCATTTTCCATCTAAAGAACTTCAGATGAAAGAAAATCCTGCCTTTCTTAGGATCAACTGTAGTTACTGTTAAAGGTATTATTACCTTATTCTCAGCCTGAAGTTTTCTAACTTTTATGTAGCAGAAACATACCAAATCCAGCATTAAGAAGCCAAAAAGTCCCCCTTTAATATTCATTATGCTTCTCAGTTCTTCCCCATATTTGGATATTTGTAGAGAGTAGATCATTTATCCTTTTCTTTGACACTGTTTTCTAATTTTTAGCAAGGTATGCTTCCAGAATTTTAATGTTTCTTGTGGCTGTTTGATGAAGTCTTTCTAGTTTGAATACCAGCATAGTCCGTTTGTTCCTCTGGTAATGCTCAAGGATCATAGATACAATAACGACATGGTTCTAGGTTATGTGCTGTTTGAAATGGAAAGATTCTTTGTTTCAACTTCTGTAGTGATTTATGTAATCCTTTTCTATTGCTACTCTGTGTTTACTTCCTTGTGCGTCAAATGATCTTTTCCCCTGCTCTAGCCAGGGTATTGCACTGTAGGCTAATATTAATTTGGTTATCCACCATCATCCATATACCTCTTCCTAGGTTATTATATTGTTCTTGTTTGGAATCTGTGCTCTTAGTTATGAGGGACAGTTTTGTGTTCAGCTATGTTAAAATGCATCTTATTCAGGTAAGCCCAGACTGCCATACAATCTGTGAAACTGACAACTCCCTGGTATTTACCATTTTATTATCTTTTGTGTCATCTGCAAATTTTACTGGGAAGGATTTTATGTTTTGTTTCATATTACTGATTTATTCTCCTGCATAGGTACTCTATAGGGACTAAAGGGCTCAAGGAGTTCTTTCTCTGCACAGAGTACTTGTGGTAGATCTAATTCATATTTCAGAGCTGCTGGTCATAATGGCTGGGAGCAGATTAGGGCTGCCGGCACCGATGAGTTGCAACCAAACAGGGGCAGTGAGTCATAAGCACACTCTATTTACTTGCAGTAGTACAAGAAAGCTGCAGCCTTTTTTTAAAGTAATGTGACACTTGTTTCGCATAGTGATGCTGTCGAAAAGACAATTCTCCCTTGAAAATTTGTGTGTCTGTAGTGATGGCTACTAGTGGATTCCTTTATTTTTTTTATTAAGAAAAAGGTTGTTTCTGGAAACAAAGCTGGATGATTATTGAAACAAAACTAGATTATTTATAAATGGTCAGAAAATTTAGTGAATATTTATCAAAAAAAGGGCAAAGAGGTGGGTTCTGGAAACCTTAAAATCTTTTTTTATTAGTTTTCTTCCTAAAGGAACTATTTTTAGGTTCTTTTCCAAATGATGCTTTTATTAAGAACTAAATCAGCCTTTCAAATGGCTAAATGATTTAATAACAAATTCATAAAGCATAATGTTTTATTAAAAATCAAGTTCAGAGTTTACCAGGCATGAAGCTTTCAGGTAACATTTTTTTTTTGCTTTTCTTCACTTTTCTTCCACCCTCCCCAAAATATTTGTTTTTGGAGCAAACCACAAAATTATGCTCTAAAGATTTTCTTTCCCTTAAGTTGGCTACTCCAGCAGACCTGTGCAGCTCTGTACATTGCTTAAGCTTAAGGTTTAAACTAAGTTGTTTAGTGATCTATTAATTCTCCCACCTAACCATAGGGTTTCAGGATACAAGTGTGACAGAACTAATGTTTCGCATCCATATGCATCATTATCTCTGGAATTCTGATTTACCTTGGAAAAAACTATTGACTTTCTGCTAAAATTCCTTTAGGACAGCGGTATCTGTAGTCAATTTAAAGTATTTATACTGATTTGCTTTCCCTTGAAGACCAATGCTACTCCAGTTAAAACATGCAGAGTTTCATCACAGTCTGTATCACCTCAAGCTGGTAATGCAAGCATTTTTTTCTGTTATACATCTTGTAAATTTTTTTTACAACATTTTTGTCAGGTGTTTATGGTTTTATATGTGTATATGGACATAGAACTTCATAGGTATATGCACATACATGCACAGGCAGTTTTGAAAAGAAAGAAAATACAGTAACTTTACAGAAAGACAATGGAAACATTAAACATAATTCTACCTGAGTGCAATAGGAAGGTGGCAACTTTTAATTTATGTAACTTTCAGTTATAAAGCAATCCTGTATTGTTATTTAAAACAACAACAAAATCACAATGCCATAGGAACTAAAAATATGTATAATAAAGATTTGCCTTTGATTTCTGCTAATATAGTGTAAATGTCTCATAAATACCAAACAAAAAAATCCGGTCAACAAGAAGGGAAGACACAGGCTGTCACACTTTCAAGTTTTCTGCTCATTGAACAACAGGAAACACATTAAAGTAAGTCCATTTGCCTGTTAGAGCTGCACTGAACTTTGTCTTATGATTTCATAAATGACGTTGGGTCGGTGCCATCTTTGAGGTTGCAGACTGCAATACAGAGTAGTTTAAGATGCTTTATCATGTATGATTTAATCAAGCTGCACTATGTAGACTATGTGTTGTGTACTGGGAATAACTTCTGTGTAAAGTCTTTCCAGCTGCATCTATATAAAAGGTGAAATTCCCCTAACTCCACACGAAAGTCAGCTAAATGGACTGTGGGAACGAAGCAGCAGTTGAGTGAATTAATTTTATGTAGCTGTCCATAGCTGGCTGTGACACTACAGTGTGCTTCTTCTGCAGCTGACTTGCAGCCAGGCCCTTTACGCATCTTTGTGGAGTTCTTGGACTGCTGAGTTTCTATGTATTGATCAATTGTCCCCTTGCCTAGAAGTGTCTTGTAGAGTTTTCCATCCTCTTGTTAAATTCCAGTGGTTCATTTACATGCCTAGGGCAGTGGCTTCTTAATACTCGTGGTTTCAGGGAACCTTGCCTACTTACTGTTAGTACCTTTGCTAACTCTAAGATTGGAGGTCATCCCAGTGTTAGGAGAGGGAACAGTAAGACTGTCTCCTTTTTATGCATATCCTTTCAAGTAAGCTACTATACCTTCAGTTGCAGGTGGCTGGGGCAAGGGGGATGCACAACAGCCCCCTTGCCCCAATTGAAAGTGCCGTTTCTGAGAGTGCTGTCCACTGGCAGTTCTCAGTGATGCTCATATAGACGGTCCTGGCAGCGCAAAAAAACTCCAAGCTGTGAAGCAGCTTGTGTAGTTGCACTGCAAGGTGCAATTAGTTTGGCAGCCTGTTAGTCCTGGGGCTGTTTGAAGCACCCTGAGGTTGCATATGTCTTTCCTGTGCACTAGGCAGCCTGTATAATCAGTGACCGATACTGACCAATGGGTTCATCATAACTGTGCTTTGGTATAGAGTGTTATGCTGCTTTACCTAGCAGTATTTACTTTGCCTTAAGAATGCTGCCATGCTCTGCATTTTGAGGTGGATGTTATATGGAAAAGGACAGTCATATTTTGCTAACTTGGCAAGTTGAATTCAGCCGGTTTTGTTACTCAGTAGAGGTAGAAAAAGATTGAAAAAATTGACTGAAATAGCTAAGCTAAGATTAAGAGCAGGCTATAAGCCCAGTCAATAGTATATTTTGGTATAGCTTGATCTATTGGAGGTATTTAAGAGGTATAGTATCCCACTTGAACAAAGATGCATCATCAGAAACCTCTGTAGCAGATACTGTTTTACCTGCAAAACTTTTTTACTGGTATTGCTTGTTTTGCTTGTAAGTGATGATTTTCCTGTATGAGTCAAAGCAGACCACTGCTGATATTGCTGATTACATCCTTAATGCTTTGCCACAGTGTTGTACAAAGATTGCTCTATTGACAAAATGCTCTTAATGTGACCTCGTGATTTTAGTGATTAATTTTTTTTAATTTCAAAGCTCAACAAAATGAGACCCCTATTGTAGAATTTGAAGGTATGTTGGTTGTTCCATGACTCTGTAATGAATAATCATTGGGATAAAGAGACTGAAGAGCTGTACTGCATTTAAAAATCAATCTTGTTTTTCATGATATAATTAAGGTGGGTGGGTTGTGGGGTTTTTTTGGTGGGTTTTTTTTTGGTCATTTGAGACATTCTTGTTGTAGATTGAATTAAGGGTGAGAAACCTAATCTTCTGAGTTGCTTCATATATATCACTTTTGGTCTTCACAGAATCCTGCTGATAGTGTGATTTGCCTGATTAAGTATGGCAGTGCTGAAGTTCACATGCTTGAGCTCCTTTGCCTTGAAATCAAATGATGTAAATGAAAACTTTCCAAAGTATCCTGAGCTTTTTCACCTCACCAAAAATCTTTCAACCAAAATTGATGTGAAAGGCAAGGTGATCGTAAACTAGTCAAAGTGTTTTGCATCACCTAGATCTTACGCCTAAGAGAGCATTTTATGGTTATCATAAGAGGACAACTTCCTGCTTCCAGGGGTCATAGCATGCTTTTACAGTCGCTGCATCGCTGCTTGATTACTGGTGATAGTTATGTTACATGCTGGACACAGAGTGTCAGAGAGAGGCCATTCTGATTCATGTCACCCTGGGGAGCATCAGGCATGGCTTTCTCGGCTGAGCAGCAGTCTTCAGCAGGAACATTTCAACTCTGTTCCCACAGAGAAAGAGCTAGGGGAGAA
>JBCJKH010044954.1:68192-94414 GCA_039877255.1 Loriculus beryllinus
CCTGTGGCTGCCCCATCCCTGTCAGCGTTCAAGGCTAGGTTGGACACAGCTTGGAGCAACCTAGTCTAGTGGAAAGTGCCCCTGCAAATGGCAGGGGGGTTGGGACTGGATGATCTTTAAGGTTCCTTCCAACCCAAACCATTCAACGTTTCTGTGATACAAAGGTTTCACTCATTTCTGTGTATCTAATGTCTTTTCTTTATTATCCCAACCCCAGCATCTTCCACAAATGCTGAAACCAATAAAAGCACAGGAATGCAAGACCCCTGGTTATGATCTCTAGTTAAGCAATGGCAATAAAGAAAGTTGCTGTTGTGCTATCAAACCCGACAATGAACGATTTGCTGTGCTGTCATAAAATCATACTCTGATTTCGGCTGGAAGTGACCTTAAAGATCATCTCGTTCCAAGCAGATGACCATGTTTTTATGCCTGGGCTTTTCTTGATTTGATGTCGTTTTGATGACGTTTAAACCAGTACTCCTTCTGTGCCACTCCACCGGATGGTCAGGGGCGAGTCTTGCCTCCAAGCTGTATGGCCACGCACCCGCTCAACGCCTGTGGACGTGGACAGGGGGCGAGGAGAGCTGTGCACAACATCGGTGTGACCCCGTGCCCGCCGCGGGCTGCAGCACATGCGGGCAGTGCTCTCTGTCTGCATTACGGCCCACGCCTGAGGGTTTCTCTCGCGGGACCCTGGGTCCTTCACACAGAGAAGAGCCGGTAGCTGGTGCCTCCTCAGAGCGCCGCGCTAGGCGCCAGGCCGGCGGTCTATAACTGCCTACCACCATTACGCCGGCGGCCTCTGCGCAAATTCGGGCAATCCGCCGACTTCACCGGGGCCCTCCTCTGCCGCCGTGAAAGGAGAGAGCACAAGGCCACGCCCCGCCCCGGCGGGCGGAGGCCGCTCCATCGGTGTCTCGGCCGTCGGCTTCCCGCCCTCCGCTCACGGGCTCGGTGGGATCGACGATCGCTTCCTCACTGCCAGGGCTGAGCGAGGGGAGAGGCAAGATGGCGGACAAGGCGCCCAGCAGCTCGCAGAAAGGCAGTGGGAAGGTGAGGCCGTTCTCCGGGGCGGCCCGCGGGCCTGTTACAACAACGGGGGGTACAGGTGCCGCTTGCTGGCGCGGCGGTGGGGCCCGGCAGTGGCAGGGCGGCGAGGCGCGGGTGGCGCGGCCTGCTCTGTCCCTGCTCTTTGCCCGGGGTGACTGCGGGCCCCGGGAAGGGGGCGGAGCGGCGGGGCCGGCGAGCCCGGGCCTCTCACCGGGTAGCCTCGCTTCCCGAGACCGCCCTGGGCACGTCTGTTTGCTGGGTCGGCCCCAGCGGCCTGCTTGCGTCCCCATGCCCCGGCGGAGCGCCGTGGGGGCGGGGGCGCGCTGTAACGGCAGGCGTGAGCCGTACTACTTCAACCGGTGTGGACGGGCGCTAATGCCCGGGCCGTGACCCGGTACAGGCTTCAGCCCTTTCGTACCTGGTGTCTTTATATCCCGCTGGCTGGAGCCCGGGGGGGGGGGGGAATTGTTTCCGACTTCCGAGTGTAAGGAAAACGCAAATTTTTGATCGAGGGTCGTATTTTGATTTGTGATGCAATTGCATATTTCCCAAAGCCACCGTAGCGTTCCTCGCGCTTTTCCCTGTACCGGCTCGTACTTCCTGTACTTATTGTTGGTTGGATTCGCAGACCAGAAGACCAGGTAGTGCAGGAGTTACGGCAGACTTGTACAGGGCTGCGGGCTGAAGCCAGTGCCTGGTTGACAGTGGCCCGGAGCAGCCTGTGCCCCTCAACACCGCTTTTGCTAGGAGAGCAGAGGGTGGGGGGAGCTTTGGGGGACGAAGTGGTAGTAGATTGTTTGACAATTAGTAATTAAGCACTCCTTTTCATTGAGCTCTGTTGCAGATTTAGGCCAGAACCGTATAAACCTTCCAGGCTTTGGTTGTTTTTTTTTGTAGTGTGGTGTTTTTTTTAGTGTGAGTGTATAAATCGGCCAAGGGAGAAGCCACGTTTTGGCTCAGGAATTTCCAGTGATATACAGATTAATATTTTTTACCCATTTTCATATTCAGCTAAATAGGATTTATTTTTTTTTTTGGCTGCTAAGAAACTAGCTGAAGTGTAGTTACCAAGCGCCTTTGCATATTTACTCAGTTGGTGTTATTGGAATAGGAGAGGTTTATTTTTGTTTCCCTTTTTTGAACTATTTCAGGTATTGGTAGGAGACATAGTTTTGGATCTTGCCTTTGGCTTGGAACTGTAAGGAAGAGCTGGACAGGAAACTGTAGAGTGAAGTAGGTCTTAAGTTATAGAGAATGGCTTCCAAGGAATAAGACTTTTTGGGATTTCATATATACTTAGACATAGAATTATGATTTAATTATTAATTCCTGTAATCGATAACATGGCACATGAAACCAACCCAGATGTGATCCCTTTCTTTACATCATGGACTTTTCTGTGTTGTTGTTTACTATTTCTGTACTGATAGTTCTTTTTAAATATACAATAATTAATTTATAAGAATTGCTTTCTGTCCCAGATCTCAGTTCTCATACTCAGAGCTATGTGCAGACATGTAACTCTTCAAACCAAGTCATCTATGGCATTCAAGGCAGTGGGGCTATTAAAAAATGAAATCAGTTAATGTATGTTAATCTGTCGAGGCCAGTTGAGGAAGTCCTGTATCTTGCCGTGTCCTGTTGCCCCTCAGTCTCCTGTTACTCTAGGTGTATGTGCTGTTTCCAGTAGTCTTTCCCCCATGCTTAACGTTATAGATTCTGCTTGTTTTGTATTGTCAGTATTATTTCATGTTCCAGAGGAAATAGTGACTGTATATATCTGGATCCATGAAAATGTCTCAGTTGAGAAATGAAATAAAATCAGACATGCTTAGCTCTTGGGGCATTAGCTGTTTGATTTACTATTTGAAGACCTTCACTGGAGATGGTGCAGGTCCAGGAGCACCCATTGCCTGTGTTGCTGTGGTGGTAGCTGCTTTTTAGGATATTTTCAGCTTCTAAATAAGTTTGAGAATTTCCAATGTGAAATGTGTTGCAAAAACATCATCTGTTCCTTTGTCACTTTGAGATTGGCGTAGCAAGATATGTACTTGAATTTTCCAGAAATCTTAAGTAGGAAACAAGGACAAAATTAAAGAAGCGAAAATAGAGATTGCCCAAGACTGTGCAGGAGATGAGTGTAGGATATGATTCTGAGGTGGCAGATACTGATTATGTTCAATTATTATCTTGATACAGTGAAATATTAGCTGCTGAATGACTCTTCCAATTTCTTATTTATTTTCTGAGAACAGTGATTTTATTGAATGTCCAATATAGTTATACTGCATGTCCATTGCTCTTACATGTAATACTGTACACATTGGGTACCATGAGGCAGAAGAGGTTATTCACTTGTACCAAACTGTAGGTTTCCCTTTTTCAGTCTAAAAATATGTTTTAACAATATTCCTTAATCGTAAAAGCATTTCTTGGGCTTTTGAGTAAGTTACATGTTAATTAAATACTGAAGAACAGTGATCACTTGCTTATGAACGGACAGCTTTTTCTGGCAAGTTAAAGTGTATGTAGAGCAGCAATGTAAAGTCTGTACGTGTGGTGAATTCCAGTTAGATGCAGCATTCTGCAGGATGGTGAAACTTATCTTTAGCTTTCTCCATATTGTTGTTCAGCTGTTTCAGTAAATGTAAAGAGTAAAAGGATTAGATATAAAATAATTTTCAGGTGTTTGCAAGCCTTTGTTTTCTACACAGTTTGATAGAGAAAGGAAGGATAAAAAAGACAAGTTGGGGTAGAAACCTCCTTGCCTTTGCTGCATTTTAACATCTTAATTTAAGAGGTGATTCTATTTGCTTTTCCTTGGTATCAGTGCAGGCACAAGCCAGTCCTCACCTTAGTTGCATTTCCCCATCCAGAGATTGTCCTTTTTAGTTGATTTGGCATGATTGGAGGAGTTTGGTATGAGTTGGAAGTTGGTTTAGCTGGACTTGCCAGCTAAAGTAGTAGTAAAGTAAAGTAGTAAAGTAGTAATCTATTACAGTGTGCTCAATATGAGGGCAGAATCAATGGAAGGTGTTGTAAACAGGGCAAGGGTGTCTCACATTAGTTTCTCATAAACACTACCCTGAAGCTATTAGCTTTTGCAAGGGCAGGACTTTTATTTATGTTTAAGTTGTAGCCATTACAGTTGTACAAATAACATTCAAATAACATTCAGCATTTGGAAGGGCATGGATTGTCTCCTGGGTTTTGTTGGCAGCTTTTGTGCTTCTGTTGCTCTTTACTGTTTTACTACAATGACATCCGTGTTAGTAAAAACAAAAATCCACAAACAAACAAAACCCCAAACAAAGAAAAAGCCCCAAACAAACCAAGTTTGTTTACTGAATACAGCTTAGTTTAAATATTTGTGAAATAACATGATCATGCCAGTTTTACTGAGGGATCATTAAATTTGGAGAAACTAGGAAGAGCTGGATTTGTGGGCACTTGCACTGCTGGCAGGAAGGAAGATTTGGGAGAGCAGTCACCTCTTCTCTGTTTTCTTTGGAAGCTGCCATGAAGCTAGAAAAAAATTTAAACACCAGAATCTGAGAGAGGTCTCTTTGCTTTGGCTTACTAATAGAAATTAATCACAAATCTCATTTGTATGGTCCCTTGAATATTTTTTTGGGGGGGAGGGGTGGGGGGGTTGGTGTGGGAGGGGGTGGGCTTGTGTTTGTTTCCTTTTCACTCAACCTTCAAAAGAAAGGTTTTCAACTTGGCTATACTCAGTAATGGAGCTTTGAGTGACCTGACCTCCAAAGCTGTGGTTTGACAGGGCTGTATTTTACTGGAATGCCATTTCGGCAGTTTACAGTGCTACTTAAGTTATGCTGGCACAATTCTTTGAGAGACCTGTGTAGTGAAAGTGATCCAGCTGGAAAATAGCCTGGTTTGGGGTGGAGGAGGAGGTTTCATACAGAGTAGTAGAGCCAATGAACTGTGAATATGAGAATGTTTGTAGATTGTTTATGCTGGCAATGACTGAAATATGGACTCATTGCATTTTTTATGTTAATGTTTGGAACATGAAGGAGCTATCCTCACGTCTTGGACATCATCAGGTGCAGGACAGAATTTTGGGTATGTTTCTTTTAACAGTTAGTTTAGATGAGCTGCTTAATATGATGACAAGAGGACTAAATAATGCAGGTCTGGGTTTCAAAACAAGTGGGCAACATCTGAAATGCTCCCATCTGTGAATGTTAGAAGGACACTGAGTTTGCTGAGTCAACTCAGGTGGTGTAACTCGTAAGGAAATAAAATTACCCCCTTGTCAAGGGGTGCAAAGTGCAGTGCTGTGTGAACCAAGGTTTTTTTTAGTAACTGCTTATTAGAAACTGGCAGCGATACGTAGTTTTGTCAAGAATTATTTCATCTTGCTCTTCATGGGTACAGCTGCTTGGATGGTCAGAAGCAGTACCAAAGGTATGAACTAAATTTATAGATAGGGAAAGAAGACCTATATAAGAAGGAAAATAATGTGGCCCTGCAGAGCTGTTAGTTTTGTGGGATAAAGTTGGTCTAAAAGCTAGAACTCCTTTTTGAGGTTTTCAGAGCACACCTTAGTAGAATTTCTGTTGCTTGGCTGATGTTGGAGTGGTTTATTCCACAGTGCCATGGTCCCTGTTGGTGTGTTATGGAGCACTGCTGTACTTCTAGCTCAGTGGCTTCCAGACTTTTTTGATCACTGGTCTGCTTTCTTGCAGTTAGCCTGCAGAATCTCTGTGTGCTACCATGCATTGAAAGCCTTTCAAAGTAGTATCATCTGCTCCATTGCTGGAGAAACAGATTTAGTGTCTGTTACTTTTTTTATGTTCTTACTTCAGGATATTGTGTTGTGTCATTGTACTGAGCTTTGGTACAGTTTGTTACTGTGTGGTGCCTTGTTTGTTGCTCTTCCTGTAAGCAGTTTCAGCTCTAGTCCCTGTTCAAAGGTGTTGCTTTTCAAAACTTCTGTCAATGAAACAGATGTGGAGAACTGAGAAATGGTAATTTCATTCTGCTGTTGCCAAACAACCTCCTTCCCCTAAGCAGTGCTAGGTCTCAAATCTGCCAGTACACTAAAGCAGATGGCACTGTATCATTCCACCTTTGAGATTTATCTTTCTAATTACAGGTCTGAAAATGCTTTTTGTTTTGTTTTTTTTTTTTAAGGATGGAATTGTAACTAATGTGTTGGTTGCCACAGGGTGGCAGCTGGCAGTGGGAAGAATGCTATTTTCAAGCTCTGCAGTTCTTTAGCACAGTGTCTTTTTTCCGTTTGTGATGGTGTGCTGTACAGTGATAAGCTCTCGGGGAGATGACAGGTTTCCTTAAGCTACTTTTTTGTGGTGCGTTGAACTGTGTATAACACGTTACTGATTAGAGTGTTATAGACAGTTGTGAATCACAAAAAAATTCTGCTCCAAATACAGAGGAGAAGTTTGCAGGAAGTGCTGTTAGCAAAAGATGCTTGTGATATTTGCTCTCATGTACATTTTAGTGAACTACTACTGGTATATGTGAACTAAATTTACTAACTTTTGTGCAAATGTGTGCCTTGTGATTAATGCATAGTATTGCAGGTAGATGGATTTGGCAGGTCTGACAGTAAGACATAGTTAGGTTTTTTTGGTGCGCTTCCACACTGCCCCTTTCTCAAAAGAAACCAAATCAAAAAACCAAACAACTTCCTAGGAACCTTTTACTTCTCTCTATTAAGGGTTGTATCGTTGTGTGTTTCTTTACCTTTGTGGTCATAGTTTTGGTTCTTGAAGTGCTGTCTACCATTTTTTTCTAAATTGATGCGACTGTAAAAGATAGGAATAAACTTGTGCAAAGATAAATGCCGCTTAGTTGATGAAAAAAGCATGATGCAAAATGAAAATGAAGTCTAGTAAATTACTGTCTAGAGCAGCGTTTGGTGCTTGTCTCTTGGAGGATTGGAGGTGAGCACTCTTATATTACTATTTTGGGTGGAAACTGTAAGTTGCTCGTAATAAGAAGTGTTAAGGTTCTGTAACTAATGAACAGATTTCGGCTAGTAGAACTGTTATTTTTACTTTGATTTCAGTGTAGGTGTGACTTGTGCTTCAGAGTTATCTCGTAATAGTTGATGTTATGTCAGTGAGGTTTTCTGGAATATGGGTATTACAGAATTAGAAAATGTGTTCAGGCCTGTTTGTTGGAGTGTTCTCCATCACTTTAACTCATTTAAAAAACAGATTTAAAAAAACCCATATGCAAATTTTGCATGTACACTGGTTTACATGTTAATGTTCAATTATAGTTTAATAATGTTAATTAGTACATATGTACAAATGAGACAAATTAGTGCTCTTGAGGTGGCCAGTTTCCATCTGTGCACAGCGTACTAAGAGCAGTTTTGGAAGTTATTTTGTAGTAAGGCAAATATAATCAAGAACTTCACGTAAACTTTAACAGCTTACAATGATAACTCTTGCAGATTCAATGTAACAGACGTTTGTTGTTTCTTTTGAGCTTGCAGTAGTGTTGGTGGCATGTTTATAAAATCCAGCTGTGGAAATTTACATGTTTTCAATTGTAGCAAGAACAGTCTATCTTGAATCCCTTACTTGCCCTATATGATGTTTATGCTGTGACCCTGTTCAGTTATGTCATTAAAATACATTACATTAAAATACATGTATCTTTGTTCTTGTGTATGTGGATGTTGAGGTTGAAATGAAAATCACATTCAAAGAACTGAATTAATAAAACAGAGGTTGTTTCTTTTTCCGTGTCTCACTCTTCTTCATTCTTCCTTCAGGTCAGGGCGCCAGATGCAGTACACACCACTGGATCTGCTGATTCACATGTAAGTCCAAAGTAATGAAAAAGACAAAAACGTAACAACCCAAAACCCCCCAGCACAAACTCTAACAAAAAAAATAATAAAAATTAGCAAACCCTCAAATTCAAAATAAGGCCTGTTTTCCACAGAAAACCACTTGCTGCAGGCAGCCTCTGGTGCATTGGGTGTCTAATCTGTAGGTGTTTGTAAGTCAACCACTGATTTAGATTTTTAAAAGTATTCTTTGAAGCTTTCAACCAACCACTAGCATAGAAATCTCTGCTTCATGATATTACATATTCATAATAGACACTTGAATAGAAAGAAACTGTGAGTATGCTGTACATGTTTCTCGTACAGAGGAATAGTTCAAAATACTAGGGGATTAATTGTAAGGGTCATTGTATATTAAAGTGTCTTCTTGTATATGGTTGGCTTCTCAGAAATGAAATAATGTGCCCTAACTTCATAATGTCTTTTTCTTTCTAATAGCATATACTTCAAGCAAAAGTTAGGAATTACTACGTAGTCTCCCGCCACTCTGCAGGGGGCTTATGTGGTCATATGGTTGGTAGGTTGTTTGAAGGTCTACCTGTTTCTGAGCTAAAATGAAAACAGGCAGCAAGTGCCGAACAGAGCGCTAATGCTAGACAATTCATTCTGTGGTTCAGATTTTCTTTAAGATTTCAATTTGATTTTCTATATGAAAAAGTCAATTACCAGCCGTTAAATTGCTTGTAAGATAACACTATTGCAGTTGTGATAGCAGAAACGTTTTGTAAAGAAAGGTCATTTTATTGATTTTGCTTTACTTGCTACAATTTGGAAAATTACTCTTAAATCTCTTTTGTGTTGTTGATGGAACTGGAACTTCAGTACTTTGTGCCTTCTTAAAGTCAATGCAGTGTTACATTTAATGGGATTTTGCTTTCCTACGGTGGTTTGATTACTCAGCCAGAAGTTTTCTCTTTGTTTCCATCTTTTGCTTTACGCTTTTCACTGTATTATTTTCCATTTTTTGAAGGAGGCGAGCTTTCATGTTTTGTATAGCGCTATTGTTTGAAATTCTGTGAAACTGTATGTGGTTAATAATAATCTAATTGCCTACTGGAATGTAAGTAGCAGACATAAATTAGTTTAATCCTATTAACTTCATACTGCTCCAGCCACTTTGTTGTGTGTTTTGTTTGTGTTTGTTTTTTTTTTTCTTGAGACCTTGCCTAACTGAGGAGATCTTAGTGCCAAAACTCCTGTTATCTTAGTTTCCTCCTTTATGTCAGTAGAACATACACTCATGGCTGATCTGCAGGTAGACTGTAAAATCACTGTGCGAGATTATTTCTTGATGACAGGATAAGCCTTTAGTCTCCATTGCCATGCCATAGCAATATGCCTATGTTTTCACACGGTTGTATATAGTTATACTGAAATACAAGCTGTCATTCAGGGAACAGGAAAACTGATCTTAACTTCAAAAAGCACAGATGCGTTAGAAAGCTCATTATAAACCTGTCACAGCAGCTCATGTTGACAAACATTGCCATGAAGCAGGTAACTCTCCAGACAACCCTGCATTAATTTGTAACTGCTAGTTTTCCTTTTAATGATGAAGTAGGGAACATTTTTCAAAGAAATTTGATATATTTTGGTCATATGCTTGGTACAGATCTAGCAGGTGTTTGTGATCCGAAAAAAGGATTATGAACAGAAGGTATTTCAAACAGGTCTTTTTCACAATGCTTTTGGTATGTAAAAAAATTTCTGAATAGGAAGCTGATACTGGAAATAAAGCTTTTTACATAGAAGGTTATTCCTAAAGGAAAATCTCCTGTGCTGTTGGCATTGGCAGTTTTTAAATAATATGATAGGTAAGTCATTCACCTTATTTGTCTTGATGATTTATTAGATTCAGCTGATTGTTTTTTAAAGAGCTGTCATTGCAGAAATGGTGCTTTTAAGCATCACTGTGCAGTGTAAGAGTATTACAAAATTTTTGAAAATAAAGGTTAATTGCTTATGTTTTGTTCTCCTGGGGCTTTTTTCATGTTCTTGTGCTGATTCTTTATGAATTACTGTATGAAGTTAGGAGTTCCCAGAGAAGTTTCTTATCTTTTCTCGTTTCCCTCACATTGCCTCTGTCTTTGGAACATGGACTTCATCCTGTTGTCTGTACTCCCTCAATGCTTTACCGTCTGTTAACTACCTAAATACAATCCTGAGAATTCTAATTTCATACTCTAGAAGTGACTGCTACATGGAGTCCTTCCTTCATCAAGGTGTCAAGAAGGAAGGAATGGATATTAAATTACCTAAACTAGAAAGAATCTAAGAGCTAAATATGAGGTCTTTTCTTTAACTAGTAGCTTAAAACCTCAAGAATGCATTTTCTTCTTCAAGCCAAAATATTACATTTAACCTTGAAGTACAGCTGAAATTTAGCATCCATTTTGTTCTTCAGTTATACCTGTTCAGCCTTGTGCAAACATTCTTCTGGCCAAAACAGTCAGAAAAGCTTTTGGAACTTTTCTTTTTCTTTCTTTTCTTGGAAATTGCAATGATCAAAAAGGAACTGTAGTGCAAAGTCTGTGTTTCCAAAGGTACAGAAAGTGTGTTGTGCAGTGATTAGATTTCCAGGATCTTACAGCAAGTACCCTTTGTACTTCAGCTGTGTTTGAAGACTGTATTGCAGTCTTTCTCATTAAATGGAGGATAATTTGTTTTTAAAACCCCTAGATTTGAGCTTTTTTGGTTGTATTAGATAATGGCCAGTGCAGAGAGAACTACAGGAAGCTTTTTCATTGTTTTGTTTGGGTTAAGCCGCTTCAGGTGTAAAGTTTTTGGTCTAGACCACATGAAGAGTAACATTATTTCAATTGTTTTGTGAAAAGCTAAATATTTTCTTATTTCTTTTGCAGCCTCTAATGGAAAGCAAACTTAAAGCATTCAGTATTGGCAAAATGAGTACTGCCAAACGGACTCTGAGCAAGAAGGAGCAAGAGGAATTAAAAAAGAAGGTAATGGTGTACAGTGGAAGTTTTATTTTGTATGCAGAGCTGAAATAAGGTTGCTTTTAGATTGCATTCAGCTTTACCACCAGATTTCTTTATTTTGATAATGGTAGCTTTCTAAGAACAAAAGTGAATTATATTTTACATGTTAAATTTGTTTTTGCATCCATGGTGTTAACATATATGTACAGAGAGAGAAGCTTGCTTTTCTTTCCTTCTGTGGGAGAGTCAAAGTTCTGACTGCCTGAACTACTGAGTTACAGCAATTCATTGGTTCTTGTGTTGTTCAAAATGAAGACAGGCATCACCTTAGGGTATTTTCTGTTCCTTCTTGCTCCGTATCACTGGATTTAACTAATTAGAAAGAGTACCTGTTATCTCTGAAACTGTTTCTATACACATCCCTGTTATTCTGTGAAACCTATTTTTGTGTAATTACTTTATTTGGCATTAATAAAAACATTGAAATCTGATACTAAATTTTAGGATACTTGGGAGTGTCCGAATATTAGGAAATCTGTAGCCTATAGTTGGTAAGGTGGAAGTTCTGAAAAATTTGGGCTTTGAACTTTAGACACATTACTGTTATTATGTTTCAGTGGGATATCTCCTCCTGGGTTGTTTAAAATATCAGCCTAAAGAAACATAGTAGTACTAAATTTAGTGTTACACTTGGCTTGATTAAGTCATTGAATTAACTGCTCTGCGAAATACATAAAGGTGATTGTAGTTAATTTCCTTCAGTCACATGGGTTGATTGTAATGGCCAAGATGGAACATGTGCTGTTCTCTGATGCCTAGGTCAACAAAGCTTCAGTCTCATAGCGCTGGTCTTTGATATTTTCTGTTTATTACCTTTTGAATGTTAAATTGCCATGTAAACTCTTGTAAATGAACAGTCACATTTGAGCATACAGGCCTTATTTGCTTTATGTATTACGTGCTGTGTTTTCCCCGCATACCTCTCAAATTTGAGTTCTGTCTAAAATTGAAACTTACGTGATACAGTTTGTAGCATGAACTCTAGAAAATAAAAAGGAATGTCACATAGCTAATTTAAGAATAGCTGTTTAGTGAAGGTTGTTCTATGATGATAGTAAATAGATTAACATTTGCTATGTAGGAGGATGAGAAGGCTGCTGCAGAAATTTATGAAGAATTCCTCGCTGCCTTTGAAGGAGGTGATGGTAATAAAGTGAAAACATTTGTAAGAGGAGGAATCGTTAATGCATCTAAAGGTATAACTAATGGGTTTTTTTGGGAGGCGGGGGATCATTTGGTTTTGAGTAAAGATGAAGATTCGCTTTGAATTGTGTTTTGAAATCAATGTTGCATTAGAAGTAGCAAAGGAAACTTGATCTAAAGTAGCCAAAATCTGATTTATGCTTTGACTCACTAAGTAGGTAGTCAAATGACGTGTTTTAAACTTCAGAGGAAGAAATGTTTTGTTTTAAAAACTTAATCTTTCTTCTTTATATTAAAAGATGCTAAATTAGGGAAGTTTATATTATCACTTTTTAAAATGAAATAACATATTGAATGAACAAGACTAAAGGACAATAGTATTCTTGCTAATGAACAGTATTGTGCAACATTAATTAATACAATTTCATTTTAATTTGCCATTATTTGCAGAGGAGCATGAAACAGATGAAAAACGGGGTAAAATCTATAAGCCTTCATCACGATTTTCAGATCAAAAAAATCAACCAAACCAGCCATCTAATGAGAAGCCTCCATCTCTCTTAATGATAGAAACCAAAAAGCCTGTAAGTTTCTTATTTAAATATTCAACCCATAATTAGGAAATATTTAGAAGTGTTTTAAAAAAAGTCTGTGACATCTCACAGAGTAGTTTGATCTGCATTTATCATATATTGAAAGAAGGTGAAACTTTTGATTTGCTTAATCCCATAGCAAATAACAAGATGATGAAATGCAGAAGTCCAGTAGCCCTGTATTTATGATATTCCTAGTGCTGCACTTTGATTTTTCACCTGTGTTCACTGTGTTCCTGCTGAAGTAGACTTCTCATGAATACAGATGTAATGACTTGCAAAGTCACAGTATCTCCATTCCCAAGAATTTGTGAAGTTTTAGAAGCAATTCTTCTTGCTGCCATCTCTTTTTAGCTTTTTATAACTTTTTTTTTTAAAAAAAGGACCTTTGCAATGAGTAAGTTTTTCTTGGTGAGGTTTTTGAAATTTTGTTTAAGGTGGTGTTTGAGAAGTCCCTTTGCTCTTCGAGTTGTACCACATGGGTTGTAGAACTTGCACGTTTTTGAAGCTGAGCACCTTGTTTTTATTTAATTTATTTTGACTTCTGTCAAAAGCATGATGTGATACTTTTTTTTTTTTGCTCAACTGAGATTTTATCATAAAAAGTAGTGGAAATACGAACAAACTTAGTTGTCGCGTGGTAGTTACCTCTGATTACTATTACTGCTTTATGTGTAATGTGTGATTAATGTCTTGAATGTCTTTCAAAAGTATTTTAATAGAGCTCACTATAATTTTCAAGCATCAGTGAAACACACATGATACTGCCTGTAAGGGTGGGAAATGAGATGTAATGTGATAATTGTGAGTAATGCCATCGCTCCAACTTTAAACAAAACTCAGATTTTGACTACTGTGGTAATACTGGGTGGCAGTTGTGATTTTCATTGTATGTAAAACTCTACAGTTACAGAAATGAATTCTAGCAATTTTTTACTATGCTGAGCTCTGTTATATCATATGCAAGTGTTTGTACTGTGAGAATATTACTGCTTTTCAAATTTGTCATAAATACTTATCAAGTAATGCAATCAGTTTACTCACTTGCCCTGTCCAATGGTGATTGAAGATAATGAGGTAAAAATGATTTTATTTATTTGGCAGACCATCCCCAAAAACAAAAACAAACAAACAACTATGCCTGGGGTGAGTAGGAAGTCCAGTTTTTCCAAAGCTGTAGTGTGTAACACAGTAAATATTTTGTATGTCTGCCTATTGGAAACGTTTTCATTTAAATTCGGTTATATGAAAGCAATGTTGTTGAAGATGAAAGTTCACAAGTTAGTTAAGGTACACATTACAGTAAAAAAAAATTACAATATCCATATTTGTCATTCCAGAGTGTTGGTTTTGTTTTTCTTTTTTTTCCTGATCATCTTATACTATTTAGAATAACTGTTTCTTCAGATCTGTATTTATCTGAAAGGAAGCAAGAGAAGAAATTCTTTTCATGTAGAATGTTAGTCTGTAAATAGAGTAGTTGAATATATGTGTGTAAATTAATTTACATATATGTGCACACATAATTAGAGCATGATGGTTTGCTAGGGGTGTAGTCAGCTTCGAAGTTCCTAAGTGGAACAAACTGACAAAATAAATCATGGATATTTTAAATTTGTATGTTGAAGAGAGAGTGATCATCACACATGCTGCATTGTAGCAATGACAAGTACTCAAGTTTCGCTTAAGCTATATTTAATTTTATATTTTCTAGCTTTGTGTTTGGTAGTGCTCAGTCTTAATGTTTTCAAGTCTTGTTTTTTGTGGTGTATATTTTTTTTTTTTCTCCTCTCCTGTAGTTTTCTTGATTTGAAAGCTGTGGGTAAACTATGCATGGAAATTATCTAAATATTTGTTATATACATGTAGTTCTTATTTTTGTTCATCTGATCTGCTGAAGTGTTGGCTGATATATCTTTAATTTTAGCCTTTGAAGAAAGGAGAGAAGGAAAAGAAAAAGAGTAATTTGGAACTTTTCAAAGAAGAATTAAAGCAGTAAGTTTGACTTTTTATTGTAAACAAGGAAGATGCAAGGTTTTTACCTTCTTTTCACAGACAATATTTAGGATCATGCTTGCTAAGCTGTTTCTCAAAGTAAGTTTCTTTCCCCAGATGCTTGTGAAGTGGCATAATTTAGTTAATAAGGGCAATGATAGTTAAACAGAGTTTGATCTTTATATATGAGTGTTGGTGATTTGGATAATCCGTTGCCATCTAATTAGCTCATGGTGTTCCATGATAGTTCTGCCCTTATGCTGATTGGTGATAGGAAGTGTTTGCCACTATTGCTGAAAAGGACTTCTGTTTTGAAATCTAGCATTGACCAGAGTCTATAAGGTGATCAAAAAACAAACCGAAAAAGTCTGTTATGTTAGCTTAAATATTTATCTGTTAGAATGAATGAATTTTGCTGCGCGTTGGGGATGTTTGATTGAAACCCTTTGGTACTCCCTTCCAAAGTAGAAGAATAGCTGGAGCAATTAACTAAAAAAATACTTGTAAATGCAGAATTATTTCAGAGATCCCAGTAAGTGACTGTCTGTTTCCAGTGCTACTGAAGATGATTTTTGGGTCAGGTGTTAAGAGAAGCTGCGTTGATCGAATCAACCAGCCATCTACCAGGATAAAAATTGAAGACCTGTGTTTGTTTCTCTGTCAGCTGCTGTCAGTTTGTTACTTACAAGGGGACCTTGGGATGCAACTCTGTTACAGATTAAGCAAGTTTGAGCTTGTAAATGAGAACATGAGTTAACAGAGTCTCATTCCTTGTTGAAGTTAGTGATGATACAGAAAGACAAGTAGGTACTGAAATAGATAAGGATGTTCGGGTTTTGGATGTTCATTTTTCCCTTGATGGGGAAATTGAAATGTGTATCGGACTAGGGAAGAGTAAGACCTTTTGTCAGTGTCTCTCAAACTATACACAGAGGAACTGCAGTATGATGTTGAGCTTTTGTGTTAATGCAGGAAAAAGACATGGAATTAAAATTTAGAGGTATATTTCAGCTTGCCTAATTTCAAAAGCAACTTGAATAATACTCAAAGATATTTTCACTTTTAAATATATAATACAACAGAGAGCAGCACATCTATTGAGTGTAATGTGCCGTATATTTTCCCTGATGTTAGAGATGGAAACCAAAATAACTTGTATGCATTAGTAAACAATAGCTACTGCGTTATGAATCCATGAATGGCTGAGTAATTATTTTGTGAGTACTATCCTCAGAGGCATAAAATGAGATGAGATCCTGTATGTTGTGCAAGTAGTCATGCGGGGTTGTCCGTCCCCCTACGAGGTGGCCTACAAGCTTAAGAAAGGTAGAAGGTGAAATAGATGCTAAGGAGTTGTGTGCATTTTAAAATGTCGTCTGAATGGTCATTGGATCTCTGTCAGTTGGATGTTGAATTTGGGTCACTTTCAGAGCACAGTTCTTATTTCTGGTCTTGTAAACTGCTTCTCAAACCAAGTAAGTTTTGTTTGAGATTAAAACACCCTGACGGTATGAATGAAGAAGCATGCAGCTGGAATAATTCTGGTAGATATATTCCAGCTGATTAAGCAGAACTTAAAAATAGTGGCAATTTGAAACTTCAAGAAACCTATTGTTTAATATTAAAAATTCTTATAATTGTAAATTTTACAATTATAGAACAAACCCCTCAAAACAGTATTAAGTTGTTATTTACATTAAATGTTTGTAGAATACAAGAGGAACGTGATGAAAGACATAAAACAAAAGGTAGATTGAGTCGTTTTGAACCACCCCAGTCAGATTCAGATGGCCAACGTCGTTCAAGTAAGTAGATACTATTTTTTGTGTTTGTTTGGGCTACATGATTTGTAGACTAAATGATATATGTGTTTTTCTTCTCTTTATTCAGTGGATGCTCCTTCAAGAAGAAACAGATCATCTGGTGGTAATAGAGATTCTTTTCTCATTCAATCTAATGTTGCCACTTAAATGCATAGCAAAAATTATGACTTTATTTTTTCCTCCATCGTTGTAGTGCTGGATGATTATGCACCAGGGTCACATGATGTTGGAGATCCAAGCACAACAAATTTGTATCTTGGAAATATTAATCCTCAGGTAAGTTCGGAGTCAAGGAATGCAACGTTGGCTTATTTGGTTCCAGATGAATTTTTTTCCATTGGCAGTTTTCCCTTTTTTCTACTTCAAACCATTCGCGTATGTTTAAACCTGTATACTAGGTACAGTTGGTGACCATGGAGGCAGTGTTCATTTGAATAAATGCTCTGCACATGATGATGCAAAAGTTAAGGTTCAGACTGGTGATTACTAGATGGAAAAATACTCAGTTAAAATTATTTTTCCATGGGTATCTTCATGCAAGGTGGATCAGATCTCAAAAATTTGGGTGCACCCAGTTTAAAATGCAGGTCTAAAAATTACTATTTTTGCAGTAGATCACACTGGGGAGGCATCAGTAAAGTGTTTTCAGGAAACTCAGGAAATTAAAATCTCTACATTTGGACAATAATATGGATGAGAATCTTAGAAATGCAGTAGCAAGGTGATAATTTTTACCTTTTTTTCATGTAGATGAATGAAGAGATGTTATGTCAAGAATTTGGACGCTTTGGACCATTAGCAAGCGTTAAAATTATGTGGCCAAGAACTGATGAAGAAAGAGCGAGAGAAAGAAATTGTGGCTTTGTTGCCTTTATGAACAGGAGAGATGCTGAAAGAGCATTAAAGAATTTAAATGGTAAACAGATTTCTCATTTTGGAATTTAATTATTTTTGTGGGAATACTGAGAAGTAACTATGTCTTCAAGTTGTTTTATCAGGCTAGTAGGTAGGCATGCTGTAACTTGAATAGGTATCGCACTGGCAGTGATTTTAGTTCACACTGTTGTACTGGCAGCTGAATGTTGTCAAACTACAGCATACACAAGGGCTGAGTACACTGGTAGCTTTTGTTGTGGGTAAAGATGTAACGTTTCCAACTGTTTTGAAGATGTGAGCAGGAGGTAATGTTTGATAATCTCTGCTGTAAACAGGCTATTTTAAGAAGCAATCTGTTGTAGTTGTTTCCCAACTATATGTTTTTTTGTGAATAAATTTAACGAGGGCACAGACTATGATAAATAATTGGTGACAAATACGTTCTGTTCTTTAGAGTAATGGCTAAACTCCTAATACTGAAGAAGTAACTACTACACTGGTTGTGTAATTTTGCATATAAGAAATGAAAGCTGTGTCCTTACGGTTCAGGAAGAGCCTGGAAATAAAAGAAAAATCAGCATCCAAGACAAAAAGAATAAAAACTAAAAGGTTGCCCTTGCAGTTTAGTCAAAGTGGTCCTTCACTAGGACCATTAGTAAGGCTTACACTGTGTAGGAGTTTTTACATTTGGTTTTGATAGCATAATTTCAAGTTTGTTATTATGAGAAAAACATTTTGGTGAGTTGAAGTGCAGAAATAGTATGATTAAAAAATTATTCATTCTCATGTGCTGAATACCGAATTTTTAAAATTCTTTTTTCCCCAACAAGCCAAGTAATTTGTACTGTAGTCTCCTGAAAATGTGCTTTGGGGGAGGATTAATTCAATATTACATGCAGTAGGCTCTCATTTGCATGATGTAGCCTGATAGATGTGATACACTAATTGGCAGTTAAGCAAAAAGTAAACCAAAAAGCAAACCTAAATGCTGTGCTTACATGGAGAAATCTTGAACAATGCAGAACCAATTTATAGCATAATGGTGTTTTTGTTTTGTTTACTTTCGCTTTTTCAGGCAAGATGATTATGTCGTTTGAAATGAAGTTAGGTTGGGGCAAAGCTGTACCTATACCGCCACATCCAATATACATCCCACCTTCTATGATGGAGCATACCCTCCCACCTCCTCCATCAGGACTGCCTTTTAATGCCCAGCCTAGGGAAAGATTGAAGAATCCTAATGCTCCAATGTTACCACCTCCAAAAAACAAGGAAGATTTTGAGAAGGTAACTTACAGTACCCTGGGCCATATCTCAATGATAAATACTACACTTGTGACAGTATTTCAGTGGCTTCATAGATTTGCATTGTTCAGGCTGACTTTGGCGGCACTTAGTGTACAAGCTCAATGGCTCCCTGCTGTAGCCAAAGGGAACCTACTTAATTTCTGAAGTTCTATTTCATGTCTTTGTTAGGGAACAGTATGTTTGGTCTTGATTTATTTTAGTGCTGCTTTAAATTTGGCTATCATTTTCCCCCTCCAGGCTCCCTGGATTTTTTTCTCCTACGTCCCCCCCTTTTGTTGGCTGCCAAATTGCAGGATCTAAATTGTTTTATTTAGAGAAAATACTACATTTTAATTTGGGTAGCATTATTTTTACACTATTTTAGTGGAGTTGAGATATTTTATGTAGAAGGTAATTAATCTGGACATTGAGTAAGTATTTTATGTTACTTACGGAGTCAGTTTTGAAACTTTTTTCTGGACTATTAGCTGATAAAAGGGTAAGTATCTTGTAATCACAAACCAACTTGATTTACATTTGTAAGAATTTGTTGATTCTTTGAATGACACTTAAATGTTAGGGCTGGTTTTTTGTAAGACTTGGGAATAAAGTAATATCAACATGATTCAAGTCAAATACTTTAGAATCTTTTCATAAACTTAAGAACTCCTTTCTTAATTTTATCAGCATAGTACCTATTCAGTGCATCAATGTACATTCTGACAGGAATGTTCTGATACTTTGCAATTAGTGAACCTTTATGGTTCACTGACAACCATTTGCATTTTGTGTAATTGCTTAGTTATAACTTCACAGCAGTGATTGCCTGCAAAATTTGTGATAGATGTGTAGTATTTTCATTGCATATGTATATTTTTGCTTGTTACTTGTTAACAATACTCACATATTCTATGTTTATTATCTGATGTGACTTCATATACAGACTCTGTCGCAAGCCATAGTCAAAGTGGTTATCCCAACAGAAAGGTACATGTTTTTCTTTATTATTACTGATCTAAATATAGAAAATTTCCCCTTCGGAATTTTAAGGAAAAATGGTGATGTTGAGGAAAAGGTAATGGCTTGGCTGAGCAATGGTTGCTTCATGACACTTGTGAGAAATGTGTGTGTTTTACAGTCTTATTATCTTAACTAATTTTTTTTTTCTTGTGAAGAGAGGTTTAAGTAATTACCTTCTTGCATTTAATTTGAGCACTAGAAATAGTTGCAGAGTAATTTTGTGAGTGAAAAGTAGGGTGAAATAACTTGTCTTAGAGATGCTAAGTCCTGACATCAGTCTCTTGAGTACTTTGTAGCTAAGAGGTAGCTGTCTCCAATGTGGTGGTATGGGATTTTTTTCCCCCTTTCTTTCTCTCTCTTTTTATTATTTTTAATATTTTTTTAATATTTTATTTTATTTTTTAATTTCTGCTTCTTTTTTTTTTTTTTTTTTATGTGCAGCAGTTAATAATCTTGGATGCTGAAAATATTTCAAGGGTGTTTTTACAGTTTGGTCCCTATCAGTGCTCCTACCTTCTCACTAGCATAGGTATACTCTTGCTCAGTTAAGCTAAAACCTTTTCCCAAACATAGGAACACAACACTGTTTTAAAAGTAAATAAGCACAAAAGATTACCAAATTCTCTTTGACATTGGCCTTGGTGAGCAACACCAGCTGAACTGTCTGCGGCAGCGGGGGACCAGGAAAACATCATGGGATGGATTGGGAAAGTATACAGTTTTTGACCAGACATTGGTACGATCGGCTCCAATAAATGTGGTTTTATTATAACTGAAAAACTTTTTTTTTGTTGGCCAACTTTAAGCTAAATGACATTTTAAAATAATGTACTTAAAGCTATCATCTTTTTTTACTACACTGTTTTAATTGTCACAAAGTCCCTTTTTTTCTTTTTTTTCGCGTGTGTGTGGGGGGAGAAAGAGGTTTGAGAAGGTAGTTACGTTAACGTACGTGTCAGTCGATGCTCAAAAGCACTAGTATTTCTTGATTAAATTTTAAGTCAGTGCAGTTTTTGTTGGGTAAAGACATGAGTAATTAGGACAACCAGGGAGGAGTCTTGATTGGAGAAAAATACTGAATAGTGGAACAAGTACTTGTAAAAGTTTACAGTGCTTACAGAGTAAACAGCTTTCAGAGGAAGATTCTTCCATCTTATTTACTGTAGCATTTTGAAAGCTCATATAAGAAAAACTCATGTTAATTGAATTGTATTCGAATTTTTTTTTCCTGATGTCTTTCAAAGATCCTGATGACAAGCTGCTGAGACTATTACGCAGTGCATTGCATCATGCAGAAATTTCAACTGGCTTCAGTGGGACAGTGTATTTAATTATAATTACATTAATTAATATTGGTTTTAACATCTTTTCTTTGTATTTGCTAAACAGAAAAACTTGAGTATATACTATCAAATTTTTTTTTTTGAGAAATTCACTTTCAAGTAGTCATGTTTTATATACGAAAATGCATGTAACAACCTCTTTCTGATATGGGATGTACTGAATCTTTTTTCATACACCTGAGATCTTCCCAAAGCAGATGTTCTTTTCAAGCATAAGCGACTCTTATGCAACTTTATGGTACTCCATGGAAGAAAAATTATATGAAAATCAATGGCATGGTTCTGCAGGAAGCCAGAAGCGATCACATTGAACTTGTCTTAAAATAAATGAATGGTGTGATAGCTCAGAAGGCTTGAAATCTAGTTGGTAATTGTTTTCGTACTGATGTTTTCAAATACAGTTCATGTAACAAGTACAGCCTTGCTATTGAGACTTTCAGAATGCTGCTTTAAATAAAATGGTTACAGAATTATTGAGACTATATCCTCTTTACAGTGTTTCTGGGATTATAAAAAGGAAATGCAGGAAAATTGAACTGATAGCAGTTTGATCTTTTTGTGTAATATTTGAGGCAAATGTAGATTTATGCTAGCTGGTATAAAACAGCACATCTGCTAAGTTGGCAGATGGCAGGGCCTGTTATTTTTAATTTGATTTTTTTTTCTTTGATTAGCGCATTATATCTGTAACTTTGAATACTCATGGTAGAAAATAATCACTTTGTTACTAAGAAGTAATTAAAAATTCTGCAGCTTTTAGTGGAACAGTTTTTGAATTTTAATAATTAAAAAAGCTCTAAATGAAAGTCTCATAAGATAACGTGAAGAAACAATATCCATTTGTTCAAATTAAGAAAATAAGTTTAAAAATGTAAAAATCTGTATATTTTTATTTGTTTGCATCACATTCAAGGGGCACATGCTGTGGAGCTTTTGATATAAATAGGAAATCTGTATATGAAAATTCCAGATCCTGTTTCCAAAAAAAACTAAAAAGGTTGGAAACTGCTGATCACAGTTCTTTACGAAACTTACATGACTGTCTCCTGTTAGCATTTATAAGTGACTCTGCATCGCAGATGTGGCTTGAAAAATGTGCACTTCACATCCAGTTCTTGCCTGTTTCAGGGTGCAGTGCTGAATGAAATGAATTCAGATTTTTATTTAATTTTTCTTTTTTAATTGTGAGTTGATTCACTTGAGTGTGTCAGGGAGGAGACATTGGATGGTATGACATGAAATAATGGACAGTTTTGTTCTGTGTCAATAGTTGAATCTTAACCAAAAAGAGATTATCAAAATTTAATAAGATCATTGCCCTGTTTGGCATCAAGGAGGTTATTTTGCTTTTCATACTTGAACATTTGAAAGCTAAATGCAGTTTCTCTTGAATATTCAAAACTGTGTGTCTTTAAGCATAATATTCAGCCACTTGTTCCTCTGTAGAACTTTGGCTAATGCTTTGGTCTTAGCTCTAGACAGTTTAGATGAGGGCTTAGGTTTTGGATAGTTAATTGTACTTTGGTGTTCAGTTGTCCATTTTTATGTGTAAGGACTATTAAGCAGATGGTTGTAGGATAAGCTGTGGAAATTCAGGAAAGAGGTTTCCTCTTAAATTCTTATTCAACCAGTTGTAGGCATGTTTATATTTTAGAATGCCTGTGTCTACGATGGAAGGCTATATGTTACATGTTACCAATCTTCTGTACAGTTCTCTTAACAATACAGCAAAATAATCTCCTGCACAGTTGTAGTATCTTAGGTGGAGTGTAGTTCTATATAGTGTTAGGTCTGAATCAATTTTTCTTTAACTGTGTTGTTGTTGTAGGAATTTGCTCGCTTTGATCCATCGAATGATAGAGTTTGTGGTACGGGAAGGGCCTATGTTTGAAGCCATGATCATGAACCGAGAAATCAACAATCCCATGTTCAGGTGCTTATTACGTTGCTTCAGTTTGACATAGAGCTGTTCTCATTGTTCCTAATATTTTGCATTTCTGAAATGCTAATAAGAGTTGGTTTTACTATGTCTATCCTTATGTGCAGATTGAAATTTTTCAAGTTGTACAAATGCTAATGTTATGTTTTTGAAGAACACACTTCATTCCAGTTGTTACTGATGTGTGTGGAGAAATAAAAAACTCTACACTATAAAATACATCTGTACATACATAAAACATCTACGTAATAAATAAAATTACATTTAACACCCACTTTTGTGAGGGATTTGAAGTCACCAGTGGAAGTAGTAGCATTCCTTTCTTAAAAAAAAAAGACACAAGCCTTCCCCAAAACACGCACAGTAACTAAATGTAAAGTCCAGTCTTTCTGGAGCCTAATTTCTAACTGTAGCAAGGGCTGGGAATTGTTCTTCTTTTGATTTTAGTGCAAATATGATGAAATACTGGATGACATAATGAAATTGTCAGAATTTCCAGCTAGTGTTGGTAATGGAATAAAAAAGGATTAATTTCCAAGTTTCTTGTGAAATGCAGTTACTGAAAAACTTTTCCAGGGAAAAACTAAATGACCTTTAAAAAATAGTTTACTTGCAGTAAGGTGAAGTGTGCTTCATTATGGTTTTTGTATATAAAAACGTGGCCATTAAAAATGGGCTACTCGTGCCCCCTTCCACCCTCCAAGCCTTGTCCGTGTTCTGACAGTTCAGGCAGTTTAGTGGTGGAAAACTGAAGTTCATTCTGAGGAACCTGTGCAATTACAAGTTCCTGCACCACTTGTGCTGAGGTTGCAGTTGCTCCCATAGTGACTTTTCCCAGTGATGATTCTTCTGCTTTGCTGTCCATTTCCATGAGCATTCTTTTTAATCCTGTTCGTTCTCCTTTTAACTTCTGACAAATGCTTTGCCTTTGTTGAATTCTGCACTCTGCTTTGCACATTGCATGTGTGTTTGCATGAGCAGTTGTACTTGTTCTGCACAGCTGTGCAGTAGGTGTACATGATTTTAGATATCTTGAGTTCACTCAGCAGCTGGGATGGGATTCTGAACAGAGTTTGGTGGGGTTTTCTGTTTTTTCTTTTTTTTTTATATTTTATTTTATTTTATTACTTCCTTTGGATTTGCCTCGGTTAAATAATGTGTGATATGTTTTGTATCTTTTCTTTGGTCTTTGGTCTAGGTTTTTATTTGAAAACCAGACTCCAGCCCATGTATATTACAGATGGAAGCTTTATTCAATTCTTCAGGCAAGTAGAATTTTAGTATGGTATATTTTGGAGAAATTTAAGCATAATTAAATGAAGAAAACCAAAATTAAAATACATTTGTTTTCTTTTAGGGAGATGCTCCAACAAAGTGGAGGACAGAAGATTTCCGTATGTTCAAGAATGGATCATTTTGGAGGCCACCACCATTGAATCCATACTTGCATGGGATGTCAGAAGAGCAGGAAACGGAAGCGTTTGTGGAAGAACCAAACAAAAAGGGCGCACTTAAGGAAGAGTATGGAATTCCGTCAATTTATATGGCTGGTTTGGGCAATTTATAGGGCAATGCTAATCTGCTTGTGTTTTTTTCCTGTTGTGATTTTGTAGTTATAATACATCATCCCTTAAATGTTACCATGCTTGCCATGGTGTTACTTAAAAACTCTCTTAACCTCAGTGCTTTTCAGTTAAGTCTTTTTTTATGATGCTTGTTGCTAAGTATATTCTGGATTTGGTTAGATTTGTCATCATTGAAGAGTGACGAGGGTTGGAACTAGATGATTTTAAGGTGCTTTTGAACCCTAACTATGCTCTGATTCTATCAATTTTTATTAACCCTTTATTTAAAGGTGCTTGGGAAGACGGGTTTTCCTGCCATTTTCTCTTCATATTTATTGGTGGGGTATATAGCAGCTCAACATTGCTATGCTCTCATGAGCTGAACGGTTATTATAAGCTTAAACTTACTGATGGTGTTCATCAGAAATTAAAATGGGGAGCAGTTGGTAGTAAGCAGGAAGAGAGACATCATCTGAGTTGTTTGTGAATTGTGCTGGGGATGGCTGTAGTAGTGGAAATTCATACCTGAGTTCCTAATTTTGCTGTTAAAGTTCCAACTGTGATCTTAGCATGTGGATTTTTTTTTTGTTTTATTCTTTTCATTATAGTTATATTACCAGTCATAGTTCTAGAGGTTTTAGTGTGTAATTTATTTCTTGTATCTTCTTTTTGAAGGGCTCAGAAAGATACTCTTTTGAGAGTGTTGTCTATGTGTGGAGGTTAGGAAGAACCTGAAATAATTGCTTCCTACCACCTTTCTACATCTAATGTTTTTTACTCTATAGCAGAAATTACTTGCATGCTGTAGATTTGTCTGTTTTGACTTAAGCTTAAACTGAACCCCCAAAGAGATTATTAATAATAATATTTAATATTTAAAATAGTATAATTATTAAAATATTAAAAATATTTTAAATAATAATATTTTAATATTAAAATTATTTAAAATACATTATTAGAGATACTGATGTGCTGTGTTAGGTATTTCTGTTATTTTTTCCTTCTTTATGTAGTCAAGACTTGAGTGGGAATTTTTTGCACTTGGCTTATGTAATGTGGATGCATATGTTCATGAGTCACTAAAAATATTCAGACAACAGAATATAAAAATATTTAAAATTGCTTTTGTCCTAAAGATGGAAAAATCAAAAGCATAATTAAATGGAAGTTCCCCAAAGTGTTGTTAATTTTATATTGAAAGTATTAAAATTTCTGATATTTCAGACAAAGAGACAAATTAGAGGAAATTCTGCGTGGATTAACGCCTCGGAAGAACGATATCGGGGATGCAATGGTATTCTGTCTAAATAATGCAGAAGCCGCTGAGGAAATTGTAGACTGCATAACAGAATCATTATCTATTCTGAAGACTCCTCTTCCGAAGAAGGTGTGGAGATTTTGTATATTCTTACATTTTGGGAGAAGAATTTTCACGCAACAGCACATGCATATTATTTACAAGCATTATTTCATAAGTTTCAGGTAGCATTAAGATTTTTGTTTTAAAATGAGGGCTTGAATATGAGTATACTTTTTCTCCTGTGGCATGTTATTATATATTCTGTGTCCATCATATTTGGAAAATCATGGCAGTCAGGTCAAGTTCCCTATGACTGGAAAAAGGGAGATATAACCCCCGTTTACAAGAAGGGGAAAATGGAAGACCCAGGGAATTACAGACCAGTCAGTCTCACCTCTGTGCCTGGCAAAATCTTGGAGCAGATTCTCCTGGAAGG
>JBCJKH010044955.1:0-11768 GCA_039877255.1 Loriculus beryllinus
GAGACAGGACACCTGACCCAAACTAACCAAAGAGGTATTCCATACCACAGCACGTCATGCTCACTATATAAACTGGGAGCAGTTACTCGGAAGGGTGAGATCACTGCTCGGTCAGGCTGGGTATCGATCAGCGGGTGGTGAACAGTTGCATTCTCTTCCCTTGTTATTTCCCTTATCATTATTATTATTGGTGGTAGCAGTTGTGGTTTTGTGTTATACCTTAGTTACTGGACTGTTCTTATCTCAACCCGTGGGAGTTGAATCCTTTCGGTTCTTCTCCCCATCCCTCCAGGAGTGGGGGGAGAAGGTGGGGGGGAGTGAGAGAGAGACTGCATGGCTGACTGAGTTTATACCACACCACCAAGTGATGCAAGAGTATTTTTCAAGCCTCATGACAGAATATCTTCACACCTGCTTCACCCATGAAACACAGAGAAATCCTTAATCTCAACAGCTATACCCTTAGCATTAGGTCACAGAAGAAGCATTCCTACTGGCTTTGGTGAGATACATAGAAGAATTTATATACATATAAGAATTTATAGCCCTCTGTGGGCATATCTGTATTTAACATACGACAAATGACATGAAACACAAACTTCACCTGCCATTTTAAATAAAGCTTGATCCCTGTTCAAGGCCAGGTTGGACAGAGTCTTGGGTGACATGGTTTAGTGTGTGGTGTTCCTGATCATGGCAGGTGGGTTGGAACAAGATGATCTTCAGGTCCTTTCCAACCCTAACTATTCTCTGATTCTCTGTTGGCATGATGTTGCTTTGAAAGACGTTTACTTCCACTTCCAAAAGCAAAGCACATAAAACAATAAAAAGAATGATGCCTAAAATAACAAATATATTTTATTTGCCATTCTTCACATAAACATACAAGCAATACTTTTTGGTTTTCCTGCTTTCCTTGACATGAACGCCAAAGTAGACTTCTAACCAGGATGACCATCAGAATATGAGACAAAAGAGAAAAGGTACAGCAGATCTTTGAAAAATGCCTGTGGTGATAAATCCAAGTTAAAGTGCTAGCTAGAAAGTAAAACTTCACACATTCAAAAATATCAAAATACTTAAACAAGTTATATACAGTTAGAGAGGACTTACTTTTATTGTAGCAGGTTGCTAGTACACCTTTATCTGCAGGACTGGTACTAATGTGCCAAATTTCACCCACTTGATGAAGGAGAACGTTTTTGTTTATAATGTTATTTTCATCATCAAAGTCTATGATGTGAATCTGCAAATACAATAAAAGAGAACATTAGGGTTTCAAATGCTTTCCTGTGGGTCTTAATTATACATGATGACTGCACAGAACAGTTTAATGAGAATTTTATAACCGATATCTACTTTAATTAATTGTTATACTAACAATTTCGTATATCACTGATTTCATGCAGGATTAACTTTTCCAGAAAAAACACAAGCAATTTCCCTGTTTTGAGGAAATACTGTGTTTGTTCTTCTCAATTTTGCAACTTTAAGCTTGAAGGTGATTTTTCATTTTATGGCTAATAGTAAATAGGCCACTTGTATTGCAATTCAACACTTCTTACAGCAATAAACAGAAATAACAACATTGCAATCCTTAGTCTAAATGTCTTCACCAATTCTGTATCTAAACCGTCGAATTCAAACAACCTACGAAGAAAGAAGGGGAGAGAGGGAAAGAACTCTCATTTCAAACAAACACTGTCAACTCAGCAAGAAACTTCCTGAGAGTTCACTTCCGCAATCACATACCTGTACCAACATATAAATCTGTAATACTTTATGTATTATATGAAAAAAAACCCAAACAAAACATTGAACTGAAAGATGAAGAAAAATAAGTAACATTCAAATATATAGGCTAGGATTTTAAGAGACAGCTAGGTTTGCTTTTTGTGATTTTGATTTGTTTGGGTTTTTGTTTCGTTTTTTTTTTTATAGGTCTACATTACTTTCATTTTTCCTCCTGATTTTTACTTAGTTGTTTTCATATAGTTGCCTCATCAACAGAAGAAATTGAGAAAGATTCTAACCTAGCACAACATACACAGGTAACTAATGGGACTAATTCCACTAAGCTCAACAGTGGACAAATAAATTCTAGAAGACTCAGTTTTCAGACAACTGTATCCCCATTAAAAATTCATCAGCAAAGTTAGGTGAATAATGAAGAGAAAACAAAAAAGTAAGACATCTCATCATAATGACCGAATTAAGTCTACTGAACAACTGCAAAAAGCTACAGAATACAGAAAATTTTCTTAAAATACAGAAGCTGCTAAAGAGTTCTCAAGCCTAAATTGGTAATATTACATATCACCTTTTTTTTTTTCCCCTAAGGACTGAGTTTACATATTACCCTTGTCTTTCTCATCCAAACACTGTCATCAGTAGCTCCTCCTTGAGATATAATGCTAGGTCCTCATCACCTTACATTATTTTTCCATTCTGTAATCAAAGGCATATAAGCACTCCTGTATTTGATTAGCAAGTTGTCTTTTCAGACTTCATTTGTTGCCCTGAACCTAGAAACCCATCCAGGAATCGGGACACTATACATAAACCCGAACAGCTGCCTATCAATCTCCCTGTCCAACTCAAAGAGTGACCCTCATGTGTTTCAAAACTCTCTAGAGTAACATCACTTAGATTTATCTACTGTTTCACTTTATTTTGGCATTCTGTACATCCCCTCTCTGACCTATTCCCTGTATCACAATTCAAGCATTTGTCTATACAGAAAGCTCTTACTCCTTTCATTAGATATCAGTTTAACCTCATCCCCTGGTTTTTGGTTTTAGGGTTTTGAATAAAGACATTATCTATTCAACCTTCTATGCTGCTCTTATTAGACACATTTTGATGTGTGAATAAACTTACAACTCAAACAGCTGACAATCCAAACAACTACTTTACAAGCATGAACTGGAAGGCAAACAATAGCAACATATTCACAATTTTAAAATAAAACAATTTTAACAGACAGCAAGAAGAGTAACTCATGCTGTTATTTTTACACAGCAAAACAGTTATAAATTGGCTTTAGAATAATAGACGGGAGGGGATATCTCAATTTACTGAACTGGGTATTTAACAGAGAAACAGTGTGAACTATGCGAAGATACGTCAGGGAAAATGGGGGAGAAAGACAGACCTCCACTGGAATCACTGAAGTGTCCTGTAGCAGCTCAACTCAAGCCCTAAAGATGAACCACAAATCTAAGTCACATTTACAAATCACACGCATTGTCCACCCACAATAACCAGGTTAAGAGGGTTACTCAGCACATAAGGTAAGGGAGAACTCTTAACTACCCCATCTAAAGCCCCACAAAGGCACAGATAACCAATTATTCCTATGCTGTTACACTTCTGCTTCTGTTGACACCATGAATAGCTACTGGAACACACAGTTAGTCAATAAGATGTCCAGACTGAGGGTTTTCGAAAATATAAAACCTAATTCTTATACAAGGGCACTGTTTACACCCTTCTGAGTTGAAAAATTACATCCTTAACAGCTATGCCAAACAACACAGCCTACTGGAAAAAGCTGATCAGCTTAACAAAAACACCTGCAAAGGTTCCCCAATGTTCTTCTACTAACCATCATCATCATCACGTCGACTTAAATACATGGTACATTGTATTCATCAAATGGAATAGTGACTTCACTAAATACTAAGGACAAAAGAGTTTCCACAGAAAATATACTAGTACCAAATACTGCACTGGTGCGATACCATGAAGACAAATTATTTGCAGAAAGGAATATTCAACTGTAATAACTGACTGACAGAAATGGATAAACTTCAGTTCTGCAGAGTGTCCTTCTTCAGTTCTTGAATCATGATCTTTCTAACCTTTCTTGATGGAGTGTAAAAATGAGCTTTACCATGGATTACTTAGTACAACATATGGACACCATAGGTGTGGATATAAGAAACAGTAAGTATAAGTGAGAACTTTCTCAACATGATTGTAGCATAATGGTTAATGGTACATGAATCATAACTCTTGTGGAAAAATGTCTTTGAAGAGACTGGTTTTATCACCAGTAAATAAACAAAGAGTTAATAATCTGATCTAATTACACTGAGGAAGATTTCCATTGAACACAACCCTAAGTACAGAGGAAAAATTATTTAGTTCTCCTTAAAATCTTGAGGAATTACAAACTGCTAAGAAAGAGACTAAAACTAACCAATTTCAACACAAAATATTCCTTTTTCTTCACCTATGCAATGTCCGTAATTTATTTTCCTTCAGCAAGCACTCATGGGCATAGAGACTGAGGAATTTTTTCAGTTTTGCCAATGCCCTGTTTTGTACCTGTATCAAATGTAAATTTGTGCTTGTACATTAAGTTAAATCATAAAAATAATTATATTAGGTTCTAAAAACATATGACTGAAAATAACCTGGAGATGTCAGGGAATGAGAGGGGTAAGAAAACAATGTCATATACTACCTTTATGTTTCCAAAGCATTCAGTAAATGCATCAAACTAAGAACAATATAAAAAGCCACAGTTTAACAACAATGAAACAACACAGTTTAACAACAACGAAAGGACTGAGGACAAAAGTTCTAAAAGGACACTGTGCAGAACACCATGCAAATGCAAACTACTTAAGCAATTTCCAAGGAGTTATGAGGACCAAGTGGCAAGTACCACACACTCTTAGTACCTCAAATATTGACAAAATATAAAATTGTGTAAACAATTCTTTTCCTTTGAAATATCAGTGTTAATAGGAAAATATTTTCACCAGATCTCTCGCAAATGCCTAAACTGTTTCATATAGCAATAAACCTCAGTGACGCAGAAGTTACTATGCCAGCTATCATGTACAGAAGTTACCATGTACAACTACTGCACTACCCCTTCCTGTGACCAGAAAGGAAGAAATATTCGGCACGGGATGGTACCGTGTAAGAAAACTCATAGTACAACACTTGGTCAAGCACTAGAGATTACAATCAAGCTGCTAAATTAGGCCAGGTAACTAAAAAAGTTTTTAAGCAAATCTAGAGAATTTAGTGCTGAATTAAGCAATAATGACTTGAGGCCTAGGGCACTTCCTGGGGATTATCAACTAGCTGAGAGGAGCTGATGGCCTGAGGCACAGCTAAAGGCAAATAACCTCCAAACATTTGTTAATACACCTGGAAGTGTCCTGCATTTCTATCAATGTTATTCATTAGAAAAAAAAAAACAAAAACAAAACACTCAAAATATGTGTAAATATTTCCAAAATACAAAGTATATGTCCAATCAACTTACCGGAATCAGAACGCTTAAATTATTGAAAATCTGCTAGATATCAACTAGTGAGAATCAGTCTCCAAGTTTGTATCAAGATTTAATTAGTTGAACCAAGAAATAAACCAAAAACCAACAAAACAAAACACATAGAAATCACAGTAGAAACCACTTTATAACCAAATGTCCGAAGAACATCTGAGACCGTACAAATATGATATTGTGTGTATTTATTTTTAATTAAGTTTGTCTGCCTCTTCTTTTGTTTCTGGTCTCACACGTATTACCCAAAATGTAAAGAAACTGAATACTCCACCCCCTTAGGCTTCTGAATACTTTTTTCCTCCAGTCTCATCTGGTATTATATTTGAGTAACAAACTCAAAACTTCATTGGGAATTGAAAGCTCACATCTTGCAGAAATATATATATAGTTCCAAATTTGTTTTGTGCAGTCCATTACTGACCATCTTCAGAAGAAGTGACTCTATCCATTCTAGGGGCTTCGGTGGTGGGTATTAGTCTTGGCTCCAACCCAGTCACTTACTAATTTGGTAGTGGGAAAGAAAACCCTTAAACCAACACAATCTTTCCCACCTTTCCTAGGTTTAACTTTACTCCAGACTGCTTTAACCCCCTGAAAGCAGTGCAGAAGAGTGTGCAGCAGTGGTGGTTATGGTCGGTACATCGGCCACGGTTCCTTCAGGAACACCCATCTGCTCTGGCACAGGTGTTCCCCAAGCTGCAGTGGATACCTGCTCCGCTGTGTAGCCCTTCTGATTCCTCCACTGTTTTCAGTCTTTGTTCCCTCCTCCTCTTTCCTTCCAGCATTTCATCCTTTCTTGATGTCATAAAGCTGTGCTCCATGGCAGGTTCACCAGAACCTGCAGGGGCAGCCCCTGGCCTCTTCTAATGGAGACCACCACTGCAACACACCTGCTACCAAAGCCTTGCCACCTGCTCTCAATACAGCTTTCTAATTCTTCTGGCCTCAAAATCTTACTTCTGTGTGAAGGCATTTACTAAAATTTAGTCACAAAAATTAAAATTGCTGTACAATTAGAAGTATTGTACTCTTAACTGCAGATGAAACAGACTAACAGAAACTGAGCCACAAAAGCCTCATAAATTACTGTTAAACTTATATCAGAAAGGACAGTTGATTGCCAGTAATTAATAATGAAAAATCCACTTTATGAAGCTTCACATACACAGAAATGTGCACATACCAGGAGTCCCATTAGAGGCAATCAAGACTTAAAGGCTTTTGTTTTGTTTTGTATTTCTTCCATAATTTAAAGATAGCTCCAGAGAATCTAGAGATTTAAAATAACAAAAATACAGCAGTTTCTTTACTAAACCAAACTGATTTAGTCAGACAATTTAAAAGAGTCATTTAATCTTCAGAAAAATACACATAGCTTTCATTCACTTACATTTTTTACCAATATCTTTACATTCTGTTTACCGAAGTCTTCAACTTGACTATATCTTAATGTTCAAATTCAATGAGAGAGGAGTGGGGGAGGAAGGAAGAGGAATGTTATTAGAACAATGTTCTAAAATGAAAAAAAAAAAAAGAAGAAAAAATTACAACTGACATTTGACAGAAAAATTACCTGATTATCATATCTAAGAGACTGCGTTCCAACCAAAAATCTTATTGCATCTGTTTCTGCTGTCTGAGGTGTTAAAGCTCGTGCCTAGGGAAGAAGAAAGCCATTAGAGAAGTCCAATTAATACAATCCATTAATTTCAGAAAAAAAAACTCTTGAAGCTTATATATCAAATATCATGCAAAACATGACATTCATGCAAACTGCAGAGCTTCCTGCCCTTTACACCTATTTTGGTTAACACATTTTTTGTTCAGTTTCTCAGATTTGTGAGATGCATGGAAGATAGAGGTGCTAAATGCATTGTAAACAGTGGTAATATTTGATACTCATAAAACTGTTTGGGTTGGAAGGAACCTCAAATATCACCCAGTTCCAAACCCCCTACCATGGGCAGGGACACCTCACACTACACCAGGCTGCTCAAAGCCCCAACCAACCTGGCCTTGAACACTGCCAGGGATGGGGCAGCCAAAACTTCTTGAGGTAACTTGTGCCAGTGCCTCACCACCCTCATAATAAAGGATTTCTTCCTTGTGTCTAATTTAAGTCTACTCTCTGTCAGTTTAAAGCCATTCCCCTTTGTCCTGTCACTACATACCCTTGTACAAAGTCCCTCTCTAGACCTCTTGTAGGCCCCCTGTAGGTACTACAAAGCTGAAAGACCCTTCTTTTCACCAGGCTGAAAAAGCCCAATTCTCTTAACCTCTCTTTACAGAAGATGTGCTCTAGCCCTCTGGGTATCTTAATGCCCCTCCTCTGGACTCCCTCAAGCAGGTCCATGTCCTTATGTTGCAAGCCCCAAAGCTGAACGAAGTATTCCAGGTTGGATCTCACAAGAGTAGAGGGGGAGAATCCCCTCCCTCCATCTGCTGACCACGATCCTTTGGATGCAGCCCAGTATGTGATTGGCCTTCTGGGCTGCACATGCACATGCTGGCTCATCAAGCAACACCTCAGATCTGGTCTCAATACACCCTCTGCCCAGCCTGTAGCTGTGTTTGGGACTGCCCTGATCAAGGTGTAGAACCTTGCACTTGGCCTTGTTGAACTTCATGAGCTTAGCACAGGTCCACCTCTCTAGCCTGTCCCACTGGGGTCCCACTGGATGGCATCCCTTCCCTCCAGTTTAATTATCTCCATATTATAGTAGTACTTCTAAACTAATTCTCCTTTATCAACTGAAAAAAACTCCACAGAACAGAGTACAGTTCTTACATATGTTTGCGACAATATCCAGGAAAGAGACTGTTGTCACAGAAGTTTTCACACCATTCAGACTGAAGATCCCTGCATAAAAATGAATTCTTTTTCTCACTATTAAGAACCAGTTTAGAAGGAAGTTAAAAAGTAAATCCCTTCTTTGCCTCTGCAGACCACTGGATATAAAACCTGTCTGAATGACAGGAGAAATAATTTATTATTTACCTTTTCCAACTTATACAAACCAGTCTTGGAAGAAGCCAAACGTAACAGTTAAGGGCCATAGAAGACATTGAGAAATAAAGTATAGCTTGAACTAAAACCACAACTGCTAGTTTGCACTAGTCCTTACTAGAGGTTCTCTTAGCTAATTTTGAGTAACTGGGAGGTAAACTTAACACTCAAAGGCACTTTAAATAACCATAACTAAACCGTGAAGAACATCTACTACCTCCCCATGCAAAAGATACCCTGATGTTATTGTTCAATGAGAATTTTTTGTCAAAACAGAAAAAACAAGCCTTTGCAATTCACATCCTATTTGACATAAAGGAGTTCACATTTCTTAAGGCACTAAAACCTGTATTGCAAGCAAATATTTTAGAAGGAGTCAGGTCCATTGAATGGCGTTTCTTACTGCTACCCCATTGCACAGCCAGTTAATGAATATATTCTGGATTCAGGAACACTTAGCTTGAAACTTATTTCAAATATTCCCTTCCACGCTTCTAAGCATCTTTCTGATATTAATATAAAAATACATTGTATTACAACACATAAATTTGGAACAATTCTAGAATAGCAACTTGGAGAAATTTGATTTTTCTTAAACAAGGCAAAGCAATCTAAGCCCTTGCCTGGCAGTAACAATAAGAAACAATTTCATTTTTCAGAATAAGACCTGAACTCCTATAGAGCAGATACATCTTATGTTGCTTTTGAAATGTGTGATTTAGACAATAAATATTTTATTTAAGATTGAGTATATATAAAGTTAGAAAAAAAAAAGAAAAAAACAACAATGAGCTTACTAAGTATAGGCTAGTATCATAACATTTATAGAGAAAAAAAAGGGACTAGAGAATGTGATTTAGTGAGCAGTTTGTGCTCAAAACATACCCAAATGAGGATCAGAGATCACCGTGAATCCGTTTTGATTCATTTGTACTGTCCTATTTATGCAGCACTTACCTACAACAAGCCTAGACAATGTTTCTGATTGACAGAAACAACTAAAGTCCACCAAGACTGTGAAAAGCTTTTGTCTTGAACACAATTTACAGACCTTTGGCAAGAGATCCTTTTCATTTCAGATCTGCTTTCAATTATTTTGAAAAAAACACTAAAAATAAACAAACAGCTATGTATCTTTCAATCAGGCAAGCTTCTTTTGTTTAAGTCAAGCAGAAGATACCTCCAGGGGGGTTCCCCGCTTTTAAAACCTTTTGAGTGGGTCTTACCATGCTGCTTTCAAAAAGCATGATGAAAAAAAAAACAAAGCCATACACTAACCCAAACATCTGAATATTTGTACTGCATTTAATACAATCCAAAGAATTTCTGCAATCCATGTATCATCTGAAATTCATACAATCAATCTGTAGTAACAAGCAGTGAACTTGCAATACAAAATGTGAAGGACACAGTACTTTGCTTGCAGTCCCCAAATCTGAATTTAAAGTTATTTGACCATCTGTTTATGCTAAAGACCAGAAACATTATACTGCTACTTTGGTGATGCCTCATTCTGGAGGCAAAATAAAAGTTCTCCCCTACCCTAGAGAAGGCCCAGAGTGCTCATGGCATGAATATTATTTTTGCCTTCTGGCATAGTTTCAGTTTTCAAGCAGGTACACTCTGATTTTTACTTAGGACAGCCTTGCTTCTCCCACCACAGCAGGAGACCCGCTGTCAGTGCCTGTAATAAGCTGCAGTGACTCTACCAGTGAAGAGGCTGGCAGCACACATGCCCAGGTGACCTTTGGTGCTCTCAGACAGCTGCTTTCCCCCAGTCTTTCACAGCACAAGAATTCCCACCACTGATGTATTTAGTGCTCCAACCCTATTTCAAAGGCTGACAGATACCATAAACCCCAGCAACATAAGGAACACTCGGACAAGGCCTTACATAGCACAATTATCCTTAGAAATCCCATTCATTTGTCATGAACTGTAATGGTAAACAATCATCCCTCCTTCAAGTCCACATAACTATATCTTCATATTGTAATTAGTCTGTACCACACATAATATTAGTAATATCTTGCCAACTGCTTTAGGGTCCTAAAAGATACAGTTTCCACCTAGTCCACTTCATGCATTATGAAGACCTCCGAGGGATTAGGTAAGAGAGTTTTGCCACTTATCTACTTTTGTTCTCCTAATAAAACTTTGAACTTAACTATGTTAGACTGAAGTTCCACGAGAAGTCATCCTAGCTGAAATCCTGCCCTCAAGACAGGTGCTAAAGAGAGAAGAAGATAGGAAAACAAGTGAGAGAATGGACACTCAGCCTGGACTAAAATATACAGGATTGGCACTCATGGGTCACAATCTTTGAAAAGAAAGAGGAGTAAGACAAAAAACAGGAATTTCACCAAGACATTACTATGCAGTTTCTTGAACTGATTCAATTTTAAAAAGAAATCATCTGAAGCTTTATCAATAAAGCTGTATCAAAATTATTATCTACATTCTGTTCTATCCCACATTCTCTCTCATCCAACGAGAGACCACAAAAGCTCTCCCTGAGAAGAGAGCAGGACTGCTGACAGAAGTTACAGGCCAAGCACCTGCTCCTCTCCCATACCGAGAGCACAGCTGAGCCTCAAAGGCAACACAGGTTTCCCTGGGTACAGCCAAGTGACACACATTCTCCCTAAAAAGTCCCCTTTCCACACTCCTAATAAATATACACCTACCTTCTACTCCATCACAGGAAAGTCAATTGAGCTATTCTCAATACACACCAATATTATACATATACACACATTGTATAAGACCTCTGACCAATCCATTTCAGTTGGTATTTTGCACTGCTTTAAGAATCTCATCCTAAGAAATCACATTTGGCTTTACGGAAATTGAGTTTCAACTTACTTTTGAAAACTGGCAAGAAAGTCCTAAAAATCAATAGTCTCTACTCAGACTCATAAAACCTCTTAATAACTAACTGACAATACAATATGGGCCAAGTATTGCTTATCCAAGAAGCACAACAGGACCACAATGCAGTACAAGAACTCTGACAAAGCATCAGTGCACATTTTTAAGACTGCACTATCTCAGGGTGCAGCTGGAGTTGCCCTTGTGTAGTACAGCTTGTCAGCAGCAGGCTTTCCACTGTCCTTCCCTCCTCCTCGTTATGGGTCTCCCTTGCAAGTCTATGTACTTTTGATATGTAAAATGCAGTAGGAGCATCCACCATGCTGAAACTCAGCTCAGTACTGTGGCATCCCCAAAATCCATCAAAGGTGCCAAACATATGCTTCGTAATTACCACTCTCTGGCACAAGCAATGTTACTCCTCCATCCCCGCATGATGCTGGCTAGCTTCTGCGGGTTTTTAAACAAGCAAGATGTAGGCTGGCCCCACAGGAATCACAGTTGGTACTGCAACTGAACCAAATACCTATCCCAGAAAGCACCCCTCCACGCAGCTCATTTCCAGGTGTACCAGCATCA
>JBCJKH010044958.1:0-40446 GCA_039877255.1 Loriculus beryllinus
TTATTTAGGTTATAGTCTTGAAGGCAAGATTTAATTTTCTTTTTGCTTTTCACAGATGCGCCAAGTGATAATCACTGAATCAATGGAGAAAAGAATGAATGCTACTTAAAATTAAACTGCTTCTTTAGTACACGTTTTAGCCCCAAAGTTTGTCTGTTTCCTTTGATTTTTATCACCATGTAGATGCATTTTAAGGGTTACTTGTAACTTCTTTTGAACCTTGCATGCCTTTGTATTACACACAAAGAAAATACTTGCACCATGAGTTTGTAATAGATTATTAGGTGCATACTGGCATGGAAATATCAACTCTTAAGGGCAGATAAACATATGTGTGCTTTGACCACTTAAACTGTACCACAGATTTGAGAATGATGTGTTACAGAGTAGATGAAGCACTAAAATTAATACCCAGATCTTAGTTTCTTGGTTATTTATTGCCAATTCCGAAGGTTTTAGATACCTTTCCAGTGCCTCATCTTACATTTTGATTAAATTAAGATGCTTTTTTTTTTTTTTTTAGTGAAAAATTGGCAAGTGATTGCTTCTGGATCTGTTGTGTATAATGCCCCACACCTACAAGACCATGAGTTGAAGAAGAGTCTAAGTAGATTTTAGTACTTAATAGTTCATTTGAGGTGTTCATGACTCACTACATGCTTTTTGGTGAAGGATGCAAGTACTAAGTATATTTTCTTTATTCTGTAGCTCCTGCTTTTTGAGATTGACATACAGATGATTGATGTTATTTTTGCCCAAATGCTATTCCTTCTCTTGCAAGTGCATACAGCTTATTTTCCTTTTCTTTGCTTTTATCCCTGTAACTGAGAGTTTACTTTAAGATCATTATCCTCTCCTGGGAAAGACTATACGCTGAATACCAGCTGAGATGGCTTGTGACACTTATAAATACTGTTGTCCCTGTGATACTTGTACAGACCTTTGGGGTTCTGGTTGCACTGCAGTAGCATTGATATTCTAAGCACTGTGTGCTGGTTTTAAGGTAAATTATACCTGTAGATATCCATTAGAATGGATGCCATGTCAGACAGGTAATAAAAGTAGCATTAATATATTTTGATAATATTTCACTATGAGTTTAAACTGAAAATTTACTGTCCCACAACTTTTAGTAATCAGTTAATTCTGTTAATTTTCAGTGGCAAACAAACTGAAGTAGGACTGAAGGGAAGTGGTGTGCAAATGGTACCATACCAGTGATTGCCTTTTACTGTATTTTTTTCTTTTTCCATGTTGCTTTTGCTTGCGTAGAAGGCTACTGATACTAACATAGGAAACAGATAAACCAGATAACCTGGTGGTTAATACTGGTGTGCTATGAAGGATCTATGCAGTGGAACATATTTGACACACATTCAAAGGAAAGAGATATTATTTTCTTCCAGAGATGATCTGAACTAATTTTAGTAAATGTGGGTGGAATTACTGGTAAATGCTTTATTTATTCTTTCCATTGCAGAATGTCAGTCTTTGGGGGATAATTATACCATTAGAAATAAGTTAAAATATGAGTATGTGAGTTAAAAAATAATCTAACAAGATGCTATTTAAGATCACTGTAGTGATTTGGAAGGCAGGGAGCATTATTTGGATTACAATTACCTAAACCTAGTTGGGTAGGCTAGAAGATTCTGGTGGTGGGCTCATAATGGATTTTAACTGGAATGTAAATATGGACGAATTATCTGTATATATAATACTAATTTTTATCTACTTTTTGAAATTATTCTGCCAGAGAACTGGAAATTTGCAGGACTTGTGCCATCACTTCAATTTGTTTATTATGTTAATTACATTGTCTGGTTTGATTATCTGTCTACTCCAAGCTGTATGCTGTCAATGAAACAAATCTCATATATTTCTGAGAGACATGACTGACTCTTTCCTGATTTTAATTGAGTAGCTGAATTTCATCCTACTTCCCAAAGTGAACATGAATCAAGTTAAACACTTTTTTGTTTGGCAGAAAGTGAATCAGCAACAGCTTGGAGTTGAGGTAATTTTTAGTTACTTGCATGTTTATCTCAGAAAGCTTCCTTTGGTCTGTGGTTGCTTCTGACAGATGAGAAAGCAACACCAGAGTTAGTTCTTTGAGATTGTATTGCTGATGCATGTAACTGCATCAGTTTGAAGTAATGTCCAATACTACTTGAAAATATTTGAATAATGAATAGAAGGCAAGCAAGTAAAGCTTTCCACTACAGAGCTGTGTGAAAGGTAGTTTACAGGAGAAGTAAGTTCACAGTTTTGCGGTCATTTTCTATTTTTCTTTTTCTTTTGAGTCACCAGGCCCTTAGAGTATGACAGCAATAATTTGGTAGAAATTTGGTGTTTGTTAAAGTCATTCTGAGATCGCAGTCAGATTTCCTTGGCTGGGAAAAAAGAACCTCTTCTACAGCTGGAGCAATTTTTTTAGACCTGTGTGTCCATTTGCTAAAGGAGAGATTGAAATACACAAACATAGCTTTCTGGATCAAGAGCCTTTAAATATTTCTGAGAATATTCTTATCACTTCCACAACTATTAGAGTTGCTATGATCCCCTCCCCCCCATATAACCCAGCATTGATACAAGATTAAGTGTGTTATGGTAAGAGAGGATGAGAATGCATGATTGAAACACATAGATAAGTAATAAAATAAGAGCTTTTGGATCTGTTGTTTATAATGTTAGACCCATGAGTTGAAGAAGACTCTTAAGAATTAGATTTTAAGTACTTGTTAGGTGATTTGAAGTGTTCATCTCTTTCATACCACAAACCACATACCACATCTCTGTGGATGAAATATACTGGTAGAGTAAATAAGACTGGAGAATGAAAAGAGATCCGATGTCTCAATTAGACTGCAAGATAAATTTAGGTCAGCAGAAGTAATTTACCCTTCTAGAATTTTGTTAGCATCTGTGATTCTTTTTTTTTCTCACTTTCTGTGTAGAAAAATTACTGTGTAGAAGAATGTACTTTTCCAGAAGACTTCTTATATCATATAATGAATGCATGCTGTGAAATGACGAATCTTGTTGAAAGTGAAAATTAGAATTTCAAGGTCAGTGAAAAGACCTTGACTGGGCAGAGAAGAAAATACCAACTACTGGCTCATTTGTGTTATGTGACCCAGAAATTGGAAATTTCATTATCTTCATGTTGGAGTGAAGAGACTGGTTTTACTCCTAAAATTTAGATGCAAAAATAAAAAGCACGAGATGAATTCTACTCAGAGATCATGCAAAATGCAATATGTTTTATACATCCTCTAAGGAAGAGGAAAAACTTATCTTCTGGGAAATAGCAATCTTGATACAAGGGTAATATTTGAGAGGAAAAATGTGTTCCTTTGAGGCACATTTTACATTCTTGAAACTTTGATTAGAATTCAACAGGGAAAAGATTCATGTTTGAATCATGTTTGAGTGAAGAAATTGCAGCATATTGTTTAGAAGCCTCAATATTGTATTTGAATACATGAGATTAGTTATAGTGTATAAAAGAGTTAATATGATACATCGATCTGTAATTATGTGTATGTGCGTGTCCAAATGAGTAATCCTTTTTAAATTCTTGTACTAGCTTTCTTTGAGAGAGAAGCCACTGGGTTTTTTTTTCAGCAGTTACTGTACAATGCCAGAAACGTGAGCAGTTTGATCCATCAGATATCTGATTAAAAAAAATTATCCCAAATATCTCGTGTGTCTTTACGGATTCAAATCCTAGGAAAAATGATCGGGTAAAGCATTGTTTGGATTTCAGTTACTTTCGTTGGTCATTTGCAACATGGCAGAGGATAATGTACAAGAAATTCTGCACAGCACTTTGTCTATAAAATCTCCCTTGTAATATATAGCTTCAAGGCTATGTTAATATTTGCACAGCTCAAGCTTCTCAGGCTTTAACTGAGACTCTTATAAGAAGTTATTTTAATGAAGTGAGAGAGCCTTCCATGGGAATGGGTCTGCTTATAATATACTTATAGCAATATATGTCAAATAGATGTTCAAGCGGTCCTGTTATATAATTTGTTTACAGAAGCATAAATGTAAGCGTACATAACACAAAATAAAAAGAAAGTAACTGCTTTACAGCAGTGTTAAGAAAGGGTTATACTTTTAGAGAAAATAACAGATTTTATGTTATCAAAGGAGTATTCACCTTAAAATAAAATGAAAATTAGTCTTAAAATCTCACATATTTGCTATTTCAAGACATTTTTTTACTTTCTGGTGTTTGTTCCAGTCATGGTTGAACCCAGGACAGTTACCTTTTTTGTTAGAAAAAACCCTGAAGTTATGCAAAGACAAAATTAAAAAGAATACTTGTGAAACTGTTAGTTTTTCCTGAACAAGAATAGTATGTAGAAAGCAGGTTAATAAATTTAAGTCTGTATCTATCCATCTGTATAGCAAAGATTGCTATGTAAAAATCGTTGCGATGAAGTGAGGAAGGTTCTCTGAGGAAGTCTTACGGTACAAGCACTTTTATGTTATTGACAGAAATATTTATCTGGATTTCTAGTTTGCCTTACCAAGCAGTATATTGTACAGGACAAGATAAATCCTGGAAGGAGAATTGATATTGAATCTTTCTGAATAGGCTAAATCCTGTCAGATATGGAACTTTCATACAAATAGGAAATTGAGTTTAGAATTTATGAATCATGGGCAAAGAATAGTTTAAGTGTTTAGGGACCTCTGGAGGTTATTCGGTCCAATGCCCTGCTCAAAGCAGGGCAAACTTCCAAGCCTGATGTAATTTAATGTTAGATCAGGTTGCTGAAGACATTGTCAGAGGAGCTTTGAACATCTCCAAGGTTTCCCCAACCTCTGAAACCCTTTTTAGTGTTTGATAGTGCCCTTTGTGAATTTATTCTAATGCCTAATTAGTTATTGACTACCTTATTCAATTTTTATCTTGTTATTCTAATCCCTCATTTACTGAAGTTGGTAATTTTTTACCTTTTTTCCAACAAATTTAGGCCAACAGAGGATATTTTGTCTTCTTGCACTGAAAATAATGTCGTTTATTTGGGCTGAGTTAACATCTTAATCCCCTGCAGCCATCCATCACAACTACCTGATCTGTAAAACTAAGTTACACAAAGCACAGATTTCAGTGGTTGATTCAAGACTTGCTATTTAGTAAATAATCTTTTTCTGAACTGATAGTTAGCCACACTTTAAAGAAAAGCCAGTTCATAAACACAGGGCTTTATGTAGAGTTTGGGTAAACATTGTACTTCAGTCTTTTTTCCAATGCAACATTCTGCTCCTGTTTTTGTATTTTTCAGGCTAGTGCAAATAGAGTAGAGAGATTTGTAAATCTATCTTCTCTTTTCCAGACTCCTTGGTAGTAATATTCTCTTTGGTAACATTCAGTGACTAATCTTTCTTCATGCCATAGAAGGAGCTGTAGTCCATCATTCCCTTTCCAGATAAAATTCTCCTAATTGAATACCCAGGGACTGATTTTTAGAATACTTTTAAAATTAAACTTACATTGAATTTTTTTTACATTTTCAGGTAGTTAGTTGTTTTAACTATGGGAAACCTTATTGTCAGCCCTGAGCTTGCTGGAAGTTTGTAAACCTGGAAATACCTATCCTATAGGTATAGTATATAGTTGTGGGAAGGGACCTCTGGAGATCATCTAGCTCACCTCCCTACTCCAAGCAGTGCCTATTACAGCAATGTATTCACCTGTCGTTGCCACAAGGATGCATTGCTGGCTTCTGGTCAGCTTGGTATTCACTGGGACCTTCATGTTCTTTCCTGCCAAGTTATTTTCCAGTTGGCTGGCCCCCAGCCTCTGCTGGCGCATGGAGGTATTCCTTCTCAGCTGCAGGACTTGTATTTCCCACCACTGACCTTTGTAAGAGCCCTCTTTGTTTCACCAGCTACTTGAGGCATCACAACCATCTGGTCTGTCAGCCCCTCAACCTGGTTTTGTGTCATCCACATACTAGCTGAGGGTGCACTCTGTCCCATCACCCGGGTCATAAATGAAAACATTGAACAGTATTGCCTGCAGTGTAGACCCTGAGGTAAACCACTCATGGCTGGCTTCCAGATGGCAGCCTTGCCACTGATCACAACTGTTTAAGCTCAATGGTTCAGCCAGTTTTCAGTCCTCATCACTTTCCTAGTTTAACTAGTTTGTCCTACATTGATTTATCTATGAGAATATTATGGGGCACAGTGTCAAAAGCCTTGCTAAAATAAATTAAACCACTTCCACCATCCAAGCCAATCATCTCATTGTAGAAGGCTGTCAAGTTGGTTGGTCAGGCATGTTTTCCCCTTCACAAATCCAGGCTGATGACTCCCAGTCACTTTTTGTTGTTTGTATGTTTGTAAATGATTTCTAGGAGGATTTGTTCCAGTCTCAAGGCACTCCCAAATATTACACAGACTTCATTTTGTGGGGGTAGAAAAAGTAAAACTGAATGCAGGGGCTAGAGGGGAGAGGCTTATTGCTATGCTTACATTTGAGAAGGAGCAGTTCTTCAATGAGCTAGCTGACAGCAATTGGTGTTGCAGAGGAAGTAAATGGAAGGACAGAAGCATTCAGGCATGAGAGCTTCCACTCTGGTTGAGGTTTTGCAGTATTGTAAATTCACTGGGATCTCCTGTAGGATGAACTCAGAAGATGAATCCTGAAGTTTTATATTTAAATGTTATTATCTATATGCATTTTGCTAGCATAAAAGAGGTTGAGCAAAATTGCTTCTAAGTACAGGGCTGTTGAGTTCTTCTATAGTTAGCACAGTTAATAAAGGAATAGCATCTTCATTACATTGAGCTTACTGTGGCTCTAAAGAAAAGATTAAGCATTTATTTTAATGCATTTATTATTACAAAATTGTCTAAATTTGAGCATCTAGCAATAATTCACTATAATCCTGACTTATTTAATATTTAAAGAAAATATATGGCGCAGCTCCTTTGGTAGATATAGAACAAAAATAAAAAGCAGTTGGAAAATTACAGGCTGTGTAGGTGTTGAAATGCCTCCTGCTTCACTTTCTTAGTTGGCAGCAAGCCAGATACTAAGCATGTCTGATTTAAAGCGAAATGCTCCCATTTGCTTTACATTTCTGGTGGATAAAGGTTGAATTTGTTTGCGGTTTTTACCAGTTAGGATTTATTCCATCTAGATACAAAATGAGTAAAATTTTCTATTACATAGCTTCTGCAAGTTACCTTGAACTTTTGCATTATTGCTGGGTAATACAAATATACACATCTTTTCCTTGCAAGTTATGTCATAAGAAGTTGTGGATCTCATCCACACTGTGACCTTTTTTTACTCGGGGAGCTTTAGATTTCTCAGTTTGCCTTTAAAGCTTTGCTGGAATTAGTATTCGGTACTCTGGGAAATCTGCTATAAACATGAAAGGCTTTAATATTCATGGCTTTAAATTAGGTAATAAAATGGATTTGAATAATGCAAAAATATTGCAAGCTGTAAATAGATCAGTTATTAGTTATTGATTAAATCCATTTTCAGTAGTTTTCAGAATACTGTCCTTTCACTGAGTTTAGATGTTACTGGGAGATGTGTTTTTGTTGAGAGCTCATGGATATTTATCAAATAAGGTTGCAGGGTTGCTAATATTAAGATCCGTGTGAAAAGCTATACTTTCATCCATTCTTGCTGTTTTAAATGGCATTAAAAAGGGCTTTGGTATAGCTTTGTCATGTCAAAACTTGTCAACTTTCTTGTGTTTAGAGACAACAGTTAAAAATGTGGAGGGGTGGATATAGTAACCAGCCAGAATATTGGTTCCTAACATCTCTTCAGAATCATAGAACAGGAGAATGGTTAGGGTTGAAAAATACCTTAAGATCATCTCATTCCAGCCCCCCTGCCATGGGCAAGGGCATCTTCCACTAGAGCAGGTTGTTCAAGGCCCTGTCCAATGTGGTCTTCACATCATCTTAATTTTGCATCAGTAGCATTCATAATGTATAATTTCAGTTGATCTTCTGGAAGACATGAATGCTGCGGGTGGTGTAGAGCATTAATGGAATGTATAAAGATGCTGCAGAAAGACTTTGCATCTTTAACTGTGAATTCCCTAATATACTGCAGAGGCAAAATAAAATGAGAGGGTGGTTGTGCAAATTTACTGTCCTGTGATCAATTTATGTACCTAGTCCTCTTCTTGAGCTCATATATTTCACTAAGAAAACTTGGAATGATGATGGGATGGAGAGTGATATATGGAAGTATTTTAAAGTAGGTTTACTATGAATTTCTTTCAATATTATATGTATAATCATATTGTACATTTACTTGTAATGTCACACTAAGCAAAATGCTTGCATGGGTACAGACAAGCTTTGTGTGCTTATTTAAAAATGAGCTGCTTAGCTGCTTTAACAATTCTGAATTTGTTTAGCAAAATTCATTTTATGCATTTAAACAGGAAAAAGAATGTTTTGATATTTAATTTTATCCAGAGCCTTTCTCATTTGGTTCTAGAAGTTTATCCACTTGGGTAGTTTTTGTCTTCACTTCATGCCTTTTCTTCATCGCTGCCTACCATTTCCCTCCCATTCTGCCTTTTTTTTTTACCACTTCAGTTTTTTTCAGTTATGAGATACCATTGAGAGACCTGCGATAAGGAGAAAGGGACTAGATCTGTACTCTAACTAGGTTTTTGCATCCTTCTTTAATCATGTTTGTCAATATACATCTGATTATACATCTACCTGTTTTCCCTACAAAAAGGAAAAAATGGTAGCTTTCTATTAAAATATATGTTGAATGCAGTTTTCATTTATATTTCCTATTTGTTTTCACTCCCTATGCTTTATCACTTATATTGTTATAATATTGAAGCTTCCACAAAACCACTGCCTTGATCATCGAGTTTGAAAGATCTCTCAAACATTTTCTGTTTTTTTCCAAAGCTACACTAAAAATTAGAACATTCTGTATTGGAACAGCTTTTATGATAGATATATTTTTTTAATGTTGTTTTCTACTATATACTGTACAAAAAAAGAGTAATGCCTCTCTTGAGTTATATGAATAACCTGTGTTTTTTTGTTGTGTTTTTTTCTTTTTTCTTTAACGAAAGCTGTGAGCTTGTAATCATCATAGAGATTAATGTGTTGTATGTATATATTTTTGTAAGTTCTGGCCAAGACATCCAAGGAACAAGTGTGGTGGCAAATCTTCCAGTCCTGATGCGACAGAATCCTGCCGAAACACTTCGTCGGGTCTTACCAAAAATCAGAGTAAGTTACTTGTAATGAAGTTTGAAAGTATCTTTTCCTGCCAGTATGAGTATCATAGAGTCACAGAATAGTTAACATTGAATAGTAGTTTAACAAAGGCAAAAAAAGGCCAATTTACTGCAAACTCCATCTCTAGGAGAGGTATGTCCAGTTGATCATCTTCCACATTAATTCTCCGAGTCTCTGAAGTATTGCAGGCACTATATTTTTTCTTGGGGGAAAAAAAAAACAATTTCCCCCCCCCCCAAAAAAAAAAAAAACCCAACTCAACAAAAACCCAAGAAAAACCAAACTACAAAACAAAACACACAAAACAAAACAAAACAGGAAAAGTATGCAGAATTTATCCCATTTGCATATTCTAAACATTTACCAGTGATTTGACAGCTTTTTGAGAACTCTTCTTGAGAACCAGCCAATCATAACGGTTCTTGTTAAAATTTTGTTTTGAAAGAGTTGAACTGTGTTCCTAATTTTATGGGCATACTCAGTTTCCCCTTGCATTTTTTGAAGGCATGTTTGACATCTTCACTAGTGTGAGTCAGTCGTGATTTTACCAGGACACTTTGTAGATATTTCATTTTTCCATATAATTTAAAATTCTTTCCTTTTTTAACACAGTTTGCCAACAGGATTGTTATTTTATTTTGCAAACAACTAGTGCTTAAGAAAATTATTAACATCACTTCAGAAAGGAGAAAAGAGTTCAACTATTTGTCCTTTCTATACCAAGCACTTCAAGGTTGAGAGGAAAAAGTCTTCTGTAGTAGCTGAGTAGCTGCTGTGAGTTTTCTTGCTGTATCTGTATTGGATTCTCCTTGCCACCTGTAAGACAGTATGCAATTATATTCGTAACAAAGGTGAAATAGCTGAGTCACATGCTTATTTTATAGTTTTCTCTCAATCAATTAGGTGATTACTAAATAGGAAAGTGAGACCATGCGAAAATGATACTCGTTCCAGTAAATTCTCATTTATATTTCATTGCTTTCTTTGTTGAAGTTTGAAAGAACTGAATTGCATCTTTTATTGAAGAGTTGTGTGAATATATATCTCTCAGCATTTTTTTAATTTTTCTTTCTACTTTTAAGGCAGCTACCTAAACATTATATTAATAAAAGAATTCCAGAAAAAATACCATATTATGAAAAACTGGTGTATTTCTTACTGCTTGTGGAATTGGTCTTAAGCTGAATCCTCCCTCTGTCCCCTACTCTTAAGAAAGAGGCTGCTCAAGGGACAGTTTAGTATTTATGAATAACTGTATTTATTCAGTAATATTCTGTGCACCGACAGATGTGTGGGACACCCTTCTGAAAGCACATGTGGGTCATTATGGACACCAAGTTGAACATGAGCTGGCTGTGTGTCCCTGTGACAGAGCATCCTGGGCTGCATTAGGCAAAACATTGTCAGCAGTTTGAGGATAGTGATCCTTTCCCTCTACTCCTTCAATTCTTCTACACCTGGAGCATCCAGTTCTGAGCTCCCCAGTACAAGAGACACATTGACATACTGAAGAGACTACAGTGAAGTAGTCCTTTTCAGTGAATCCTGAAAAGGATTAAGGAACTGGAGCACCTTTCCTATAAGGAAAGGCTGAGAGGGCTGAGGCTGCTCAGCCTGCAGAAAAGAAGCCTTGGAGAGGGTCTTGTCAATGTATATTAATACCTGAAGGGAGCATGCAAAGAAGATGGAACCAGGTTCTTCTTAGTGATGCCTGGTGACAGGACCACAGGCTATGGGCAGAAACTGGAACACAGGAAGTTCCCTCTGGGCATCAGGAAGCACTTTTTCACTGTATGGGTGACCAAGCACTGGCACAGGTTGCCCAGAGAGGATGCTGTCTCCCTCCTTGGAGGTGTTTAAAAACTGTCTTGGACATGTTCTGGCTCTAGGTGTCCTTGCTTGAGCAGGAAGATTGAGCAAAATGACCTCCAGAGGACCCTTTCAGTCTCAGCCATCCTGTGATTCTGTTAATATCAGATATCACCTTTCAACTTTTTATTATTTCCTGAACCTTTTGTGATCCTGAATGGGAATACAGTTTTTGATTCTAGTCTTAGATCTTTATATATTAACAGGGAAAAAAATTTAAGAGGATGATCATTAGCATGATGAAGGCCGAGGGCCTGGAAAATACTTGTTTAGTTAGAATTGGAGTTCAATGTGTTTAGATCAGGCAGTACTTAATTACTTTGTAAAAATACCTTCCTGCAAACTATTGAAGGACATTTAACTGAAAACAGCACCTTAAGAAGGGTTAGAAACTGAGGACAAAAATATTAGAAATTAAGCAGGCAGTTGTAATAACAACTGAGAAAAGTGGTGGTTTTCATCTTGCAGTGTCATTTACATCAAGACTGAATGCCTTCCTAGATGGTAAATTAAATGAAACTTAATGTGCTTAAGACAGAGGTAAAAGAATGAAATATAATAAGGTCAGTTTAAATCTAAGTGTTCCTTTCAGGTTTAAACTTTATAAATAGAAACTTTCTGGAATGGATATGAGTTAAATTTTTTTCTGTGGCTGCACTCTTACAAAGGTTCTTCACTGGTGCTCTGCTATCTCATAATTATTTGATCTGTAATAAAAGAACAGTCTCTTGTACCCATGTTCACTGTACATTTAACTTCAAAATCATTAACTTGACCTATTTTCTTTTTTTTGTTGTGTTATCCTTTTTTGTTATTGGAGGAAGAGTCCTGACTGTTAAATGGACACTGTTATAGTCTATAAAGTCAATAATAGAACTCAACTACAATTAGAATTTTTCACATGCAGTCTGGCATTGCAGTGAAATAAGCTGACTTAAATTACTGCACTTGGTTTCAATTCTCTAGATCGGAAAAATCATTTATGAATTTCAAGTTTTACATAAAACTACTATACAACTCATTTTTCATAGAATTATGGAATCATAACAATCAAAACGTCTCTTTAATACTAAGAAAAATGAATTGTGTGGTAGTTTCAGAGTGCTGTTTATCTGAAGGTATTGTTACCATACGACAGGTAGGGAAACTAGTGTATTTATTTAGGATACTTGCAGAAGCCCAAGGCAAGAACAGATACTGCTTCTACTAAAGCTGAGGAAGTAATATGTGCAATGAATGTCTTATCTGGATACATTACAAATTTTTATTTCACTTGTGAGTAATTGATAAACCTGGTTACTTTTAGAAGTAAATATAGAAATTAATATATGTGAATTGCTTATCATTCCTTAAAACGTAATTAAATTGAAATGATATCAAAGACTCCATTTAACATGTTTCAGGTCTGAGGTGAGAGAAATCAAACATATTATATGTCAATAAATATGCCAGATCTAAGTAATGATTAAATCGTGCATCAGTGTTTTGGTTATGCTAATAAAACAAACGCATCGTATATCATTTAGATGTTAATGTATCGTGCATCAGTGTTTTGGTTATGCTAATAAAACAAACGCATCGTATATCATTTAGATGTTAATGTAAGAATGAGATTATGAAATATTTTTAAAAATTTTATAATTAAAATGAAGTGGCATTTTTTTATGGGTTCTTTTGCATAGGGATCCTCACTCTGGATTTCTGCATGCACCTCCTCATGAACCTTGAAAGTCATTGAAATGTGGATTTAGGGATAGCTTAGACATTCTCATTAGCATTTCTTCTTGTGCACCAAATGGCTCTTTTCAAATGATATTATTAGTATTTTCCTGTTAAGACGTGGAGGTAAATTGCAGGTGTCTGATTAACTAATAAGAGACTTTTCCAAATGCTGTGATTGCAGAAAACTAGTATTACTCTTGTTGAAGTGTACGTATCAAGCTTTACTTATTGCTGTTTGATTAGTTCCAAACTCATTTTCACGGTTACTTGATTTTCCTAGTGTAGCAGTCTCCTCTTGAAAGCTTCTATTTTTCCCTAGCTGATTTTATAGTTTAAGAAGAGGTGGGGTGATATTCATCCTGTCTTATGCCTAATACTTATTTTAAGGTTCATCTTCATTGTATCTTTGAGTTTCTGTAATCGTCATTATTTCTGTGTCTTTCTAGTCCTAAGGGAAGATTTTTATTATATCAACGTAGTCACTAAATTGATTGACTATGTTTCTGCTTTCAGCATTCTTTCAAGAGAATTCTGTTGCTGCAGCACATAAAGTGTGTTAAATTAGAGGTAAATTTTCTGTTTTCCAACTAATGGAGTAAGCCAGACCTTCTAAATTTTGCAAGTTTGGTTGCCTGAGTTTATCTTGTAGAGATAACAATAGTTCAAGAACATGCTAATACCCTGAAATTCTGTTGAATATGCTTGTCTGAATAAGACAGGAAAAACATTTTTCGTCCGGAATGAAAACTAGTGGAGGATCCATGTATGGAAAAATAAACTTATTCATTTAGAAAGTAATGTTATATTAAGTAAATTTAAGTCACTCGGGTTCAGTGAAATTAGAATGTGACCCACGCATTTCCATATGTGGGACTGTACAGTTCTGAGTGCAAGCACCAATGTAGGCAGGTGTGTAAGCAATCTAGAAATTTACATTTCAATGTCTCCTGAGGTCCATGAGGGGGCACATCCAGAGAATGTGTTCTCACACATGGGTATCCAGAGTTGTGTGGATCTGTGGAGGAGACTATGTGGAAACTTTATTTGATGGTAAATAACCCTGTTTGCATTGCGTGCAAAGTGAATATATACATGAAATTGAATTCAGCTCCATTATGCTCCAGTCTGCAGTGCTGTCTTAGTATCCACAGTTTGTAAATAGCTCTTTTAATTATTTTGTGTATTTTTTTTTTTTGAACAAGTGTAAACCAAAATCCCAGGACAGTGCGCACAGGTATTTCAATACCAGAAATATTCAAATTATAAAATTGCTAAGTGTCCTCATTCTTGGCTTTGGCTGTTGTAATAACAATGGAAGAACAAGGACAGAGTAGGTTGTGGAGGTAACAAGAGAGTGGTTTCTGTGGCTATTGAATGCAAATATTTTATAATGCTTTGATTGGTAAGCTGTGCAGTGCTGCTGCTTCTATTCATTTGGGAGAGCAGGGATGCACAAAATGCTTTTACAAACATATGTGGCTATATACTGAGATAGTTGTTGAGAGATAAGTAATGGTTCTCTTTGAAATAAGATAATCTAAAAGTTGCACATTTGCACACACAAGCTGGTTGACGTTTCTGTAATGAAAACTTGTTTTACTTTGAAGTAAGGGAAGTCTACTACATTCCTCAGATGTTCTCTGCAAACTATTTTCTCAACAAAATTTTTATGTAATACTTAGGTTCATAATGAATGTTTTCTTATTCTGGTCTAGTTTTTTTTTTTTTATTAAAATATCAGTTTATCTTTGATTTTTGATATGCAATCTGAGAAACCACTGTTAATCTCAGCACTTCAAAAACAGAAACAAACCCACATATATAGCGTGCTATATAGGAAGTATGGGCTTTAAACTCTTACTAAGTTTGGAATCAACTGTAAAATGGATGTAATGCTTTAGTAGTACAATAATACAATTTATTTCGCCATGAGTGAGACATGTTTAGACATAAGTAAATACATAAGTAAATAAATATTCACATTTACTTATTTACATAAGTAAATAAATGTTCACCTAGCCAATAGGTATGTACATACTTAAAATGAATGCTATGCCATAGATTGCATCCTACAAGCTCTTTAGCATGTGCATAAATCTGAAATTGAAATTTCCTTGTTATTTCATTTAAATTTAGTAATATTTTATTCCCTTATTATATTTAACTTCTGAACTGATGCTTTTAAAGACAGCCTGATTAATTATATTCTTACATGGTTAAAGCTAAGTACTGATATGATTTTACTAAGTACACTAGTAAAAGCTGAGTTATTTAGGTAAATATTCTACTACATATTAAACCTATGTGTGTGTATATATATATATAAGCGAACACATTTTTATTTGTGTTCTGTATCAGTTGGCAAGGGACGGAATTTATATTTCCTTCTGCTACTTTAGTGTCTCTCACTGGATGAATGAAATATTTTTTAATCCTTCGATTTTTTTTAAGGTAAATAGCCAGCAGAATTGCCATTGTTAGCTGGTCTGTTTTTACCTCTCATTTTGTATGGTAAGAAAAACCACACATATGCATTATTGAAGCTAAAAGTCACAAAAATATTATAATTTATTTTTCTTTAAAGTTTCTGTGAGAGATTTTAGTATCTCCAAGTAATTACAATTAAGAGAAAATACTTTTACAGCCAATTTTGTAAGTTACCCAGGTTGTTGTATATTCACTCTTAAAACCAAATGTACAAATTTGAATGTTCTTTAAGTACTTTTTTTTCTGTATGTTCTAAATTGATATAATTTTAAACTATACAGGAGGTGCTGCATGTTGCAGGAGTGGAAATGCAGTTAACAGCTGCTGTTTCATTTTTGACTGTTCTGCAAGAGGAGTTGGTGTCCATTCATACGTACTCCCACTCCTTCCTACACATCATTCTCCAAAACCTGGAACACAGAGATGCAGGTCGGGGCTGTACAGCTATACTGATGTCTGATTGCTTCTGCATGTTTTGTTTCCTTAGTGACTGTACAATCCTGTGCAAAGCAGTGAGTGCAATCACTGTCACTTTGTATCTAGACTTGCATGAAAAAAGATTTTGACTACTAACATACTGATATTTAAATCTAATTCTGACTGAAGCAAACAAAAATCCTTTGTCAGGAGAACTAAAACCCAGTTGATACTGTTCCCAAGCTTCTGCTGAAGTACCAGGATTTTGTAGCTGAGGAAATGGAGGGAGGATGTTTCAAGTTTCTTTTGTGATGATTAGTTTTACTTAACATCTTTGAGACTATTTTGAGAATAGAAAGTTAAAAAAGGCCTCTTAGAAAACTAGAAAGTTTCAGTGGGCATCAGAAAAGAATGTGCTTCTAAATGAGGGAAATAATTTTTTCAAAACAAAGGGAATAATTATTTTTGCACAAGAATCTAAAAGATATAAGAAATGGGGGCAGAATTTGCTTCTCGCATATCCTACTTCTTAGTTTGAAGTCTTAAATGTGTAATTTGGTGGCTTTTAGATACATAGCTCCTTGAAGAGATGCGTGTATAAATAACTAATTTTGTAAAACTGAGGTGTGTTTTGTTATATGTACAACATAACATATAACCCATTTCATTGTAACAGGTGTCAGCAGTGCATGGCTAGAAACTCTTCTTGCTGTAATAGAAGCTTTACCAAAAGAGACTGTCAGACATGAGGTAATAATACTTTCAAGCTTATGCTAGCAATAAATAAATAATATTTTGTAAGATTGTGTTTCCCTGCAAATTTCATTCTTGAGTTAAACCTGAAAAGCAAATTTGAGGTGGATTGGTTCAGGGAAGAGGCAAAAGGAGATATTAAGTCACAAAATGAGCTAGGCTATTTTTTTTTGTCATCTTTCTGTGAGCATTTGAACTCTGGCAACTTATGTTGGCTCTTCCATGGAACTGTAGAATCATAGAATGGTTTGGGTTGGAAGGGACCTTAAATATCATCTAGCTCCAACTCCCCTATGCCCTCATTAAGGTTTGTGGAAGTTCTATGCCTGTGAAAACAGTAATGCTTGTGGAACATACTGTAAGAGAAGAATGTGCTAAGAGGTGAGACAGGAAGGTGATATTAAAAATTTTAATGTTCTTCAGCAAATAACACTTTTACTATAACACTTCCACTTCACTTATTATTCTCCATAACATGTTTTCATGCATCCAGTTTTAGTTACAGGTTGGTATCTCACTCTGTGTCTTCATGAAGAACCTACATTTTGTTTGCTGCTGGACTAAAATTCTGTTTTCTGTTAAATGGAACTGAATGCTAAAGATCCATTTCATTGTGTATGTCAGTTGTTTGTTATACACCAAACACCTAATGCCCTGGAAGCACTCTCCATTTTTCACTGTGTAGCTCAAGAAAGAGGAAGGAGATCTGTCACTAATTCATAATATCACTTTCTTTTACTCTGATGCCAGTTTTGTTTTAAGTGTTCATATTTCATTATTAAATTTAAAAGCTTCGCAACAGGCATATTTTACTGTGTTTATAATTTAAAACAATATGGAGATTTAAATATATGATTGTGTAGCATAAAAATATTCATTGTGGCAGACAATGAGATACATTTCTGGAGTGTTCCTCAGCCTGGCACCTGGTTTCCTGTGATTATTTCTGCACAAAAAATAAGATACCTAAAGGCCTTTCTTAGCTTGTTTCTGGCACTGTAGAGGTGATCTAACAATTGACGGCAGAGCTTGCATAAAGAAGCGTTTTTTTTCTGCATCTGTATGGAAAGGAAACCTCTTCCCTACCAATCCCCAAAGTATGCATAATCAAGAGGGATCATTGCCTCAAAATTTTATATCAAAGGAGGTGTTTCCTGGGAAAGCTTACAGAAAGAACCTCAGAGAAGCTTCCTTTACCTTTCGGTGCATATTTTCTTTTTTTCTTGTGCAGGAATATATTTATCAACTTTTGTGAAAATTACCAACTAAAACCTATAAATATTCATATACAACATAGCTTCAAAATAAAAAGTAGACAGATGTAAAACTGTGTCTGTGATGTGAATCATAAAGTACTATTTGGGCCAAGATTTGGGTTTAATATGCTATAATTAGCACTGAATATTGAATATGGGTTTCCAATAGGCTATTAAGACATAGTACATAGACATCATTACTGTTAGTGCTGATTAATTCTATGGAAGGGATAGATGACACTTGGGATATGTTTTTCTAGATGATTTTTTTTAAAAAGAGGAATACATTATTTACTGCTCACATTTATTCTGTTCATATTTCTTCTTTTTTCTTTCATATAGATCCTGAATCCACTTGTTTCCAAAGCACAGCTTTCTCAAACACTCCAGTCCCGCTTAGTTAGTTGTAAAATCATGGGAAAATTAGCTAACAAATTTGAAGCTCATATGTAAGTAGATTGTACACATATTTTAATTCCACGGTATATACCAGTATTTCTTGGTTAGTGGGCAAAAAAATACTACAAGAAAAGTAGACTTTACTGCAAAAATTAATTGCTTTCTTTTTTTTTTACAGACACCTTTATCTGGATATTAATTACTGATACAAAAATGTTCACTATGTCACTAGCCTATTCAGACTTGGTGATGTTTCTCAGTTATAATTTCAGTTTTTACATTCTTCCAGAGGTTCAAACGGGTTCATTTTCGTGACATTCTTCCATATTGTTTTTCTTACTAGTAAATAAGCCAAAGAGTTAATTTCTCTGAAATTTACAGGGACAGACAACATAACCTTAGACTTTCTTGTCATAAAGAGAAGAATCCTGTTCCTAACTTTTGTTTTGTATAACCAAATTTAACATGTAGATCCTTTTTTTTTTATTTCTATCCCTAATTATATGGAGATGTATCAGGATCTGCTGTTTGTATCTGATATTATCCAGTTCTTAGAGTCAGTGTCTGTGGGCTTTGACAGTGGTGCAGAAGAGGGAAGCAATGATGAAAGTAAATCTGCCCAAAGTAGTTGGTATGGTATATTCCTTGGACAGTTTATCCAGCCTTATGATAGTGCGGCCATTTCACCAAACGTGTTTTCTATCCAGGTAGTTGGCCACATGTGATTTTGAATTACAAAAGAAATCCACTGAGGGCTACTAAATGCACAGAGATTACATCTAGCTGAGGATTTCCTCTCTAATAATGATTTTGATTTGCCTTAAAATGCAAAAATTTGGCATAACAAAAAAGGTGATTAACAGGACCATATTACAAGACATTTAGGAATATATTTCTTCAAATTATGATTTATTTTCTTCAATAAGAAGAACATGAAGGAGCCAAAAGGAAGCTCTCTATATCTTCATTTGCTTTGTAGAATACACTTTTTGGACATACAAAAGTTAATGAGCATGATAAAGTAGTATGTTCTGATAACATTACCAAAGCCTTCAAACCTTTATTTTCAAAGTTGGTGGGATTCTGGCAGAATTGCTTTTATTTAATTGTTGTTACATTCTTATGAAAATCAAGTGACTTTTGGATTACTTGGAATCTTATGAGAAATTTTAATAGCGTTAGCCATTATAAGTTCAAATAATCATACCTTCTTTTGCTGGGTTTCTTTAATATGATTCCTTGCTGTTAGAAGCAGGAAACCCTCCATTTCAGTGAACAGATAGTAGCACCATTTCTGTACAGCAGCTACATGTTAAGAAGACAGCTGACAATTTTCTGGGATTCTGGGAGAATTCTCTGGTAAAATGATCTGACTGCATGCAGTTCAGAGGGCTGAAAAGAGACCAGGATCCACAGGTTTGGAATGTCACAGGCGGAGTAAGATAAATGATGCACTGTTGTTCCCTAGCAGGAGGGGTCTTGCTTGGTATAGTCTCAGGAGACTTGACCTCTGAAGTAGACAAGGTATAAAATCTATAAGTATATCTTCATGTTCTTCTTCAGAATGGCATAATTTTTCTTCTTTAAATTTATGCTAAAATTAAAAACTTTCCTTTTGTATTTCACATGACTCCCAAGTTATTTTTTAGAGTATTGAAAAAATCCCAATCTTGGAATAGAACATCAGTTTTTCTAGCCTCTGTTCCAACAGCTAGTTAAAAACAAGTCTTTTTTTAGAAGTAGTCCCTACTTCAGAAAATTCTTACAAAGCCAGATTCCCAAGACCTTGTACAGTTTTTAAAACTTGAGGCCAAATTTTGTTGTAAGAAGTAAATTAATTTTTTACTGAAATGAGGGGAGGCTGAGCAAGCTGGCTTGGAAATTTCTTGTATGTCTCTGCATATTTCTGTTGAGTTTTGCAACAACATAAGGATTTGGATAGAGATACTTTATGAATACTCATGAAAGCATCTTGGGCAGCTAAAGGAAACACAATGGCTGATTCTGCCAAGTTTTAGTATCAGTTCTCACTTAAATAGATTCAAAATAGTTCTTTTGTATCTGCCATTGAATACTTGGGTCTACTTCTCCACAAAGGCACTGCAGCACTGATTCTTTTAATCTTAATCTTTTTTTATTTTTTTCCCCCAAATATCTCTTTGGTGATACATGTACACCAATGATGAGGTATTAGATAGTAATTGGGATTTGCACTTCCATTTATATAATAGTTTGTATTCTTGCAGTGGCTGTTCAGAGATTGTACTGAAGATGGTTATTAAATGAGGACAGCATCTCTAAGCTACTTACTACTTTTGTAATTTAAAGAAAAAAAAGATGGAATATGAGCAAATTACAATGACTGTTTCTTTATAGAAATGTGTCTGATGTCCACATAATTTTCTTTAGAAATAATATATGGGTAAAATTTGAGTACTACAGAGTGGAATTTATATATCCTTGTCCTGTAAATTAATAAAAAATATTCACATTTTTAGTATTAAAAGAGACATTCTTCCATTGGTAAAATCACTGTGCCAGGACGCGGAATATGAAGTTAGAACTTGCATGTGTCGGCAGCTGGAACATATAGCTCAAGGAATAGGGTGAGTATAATTCGCATAACAGCTTCTAAATGCAAAATCTTTCTGTAAAATATTTAATGGTAACATAAAAAGTCCTTTTAAGATGTCTAACTTAATTCATGTGTACTCAGTAATGAATTTGGAGTGTACAGATGTTTTCTTAGGAATTAGGGGTTGGTGCTTGGCTCTTTTCCATTTTCAAATTGTTGTTTCTCTGTGATAGTAAAATTGCTGAACTATACAAACAGCCTTTTTTTTTTTTTTATAAATAATGAGTTCATCTACACTTCTTGAAATCATCTCAATTGTCCATTGATGTCACTGTGTTTACTTAAAAATGGAAGGGGATTATGACAAGTATTAGCAGTTTCTAATAATTACTGTGCAGTTATTTGTGAAAAAATGCTAAATGTGTTTAGTAAGTGAATTTCAGTTCAGTATCAACTTCTACTCTAAGATGGAAGAATTTCAATATTGCACATATAGGAATAGAAAAAGTGTGGAACTTTTAATAAATAGTACGTATTAACTACTCACACAGGAGTGGTCTTTGCGTGAACAAATGCATTAAAATTCCAGGTCTCCACCTATTATTATGTCAGGAAGAAAAAAAGCAGTAACTTCTCTTACAGACTTAAAGAAATGATCAAGCAAGGTTCCCTGCCCTGTGTTACACAGTGGGAACAGATCAGATCTTAAGAGTCCCTCTAGCTTTTTAAAAGGTGAATTTATGGCAAATAAAAGGATGAGGCTGAAACTGAAACATTACTTGAAAGATACAATAAATATTCACTTTAGCATGTTGGTACTGGTGCTTATGGAAAAGATGCTTTCCTATATCTGTGGAATTATTTTTTAATTTATTTTTTTTTAATGGAGAATTATGTTGTGATTTAAATTCTGAGTTATTGAAAAAAAAACCAACAAGCAAACAAAAAAAAAAAAAAAAAAAAAACCAAACCAAACCAAATAAACCCAAAACACCAGAAATTTTTGAAGCAATGTGATTTACCTCTCAGCCATGGAATACTGCAAAAGTGTAGGTTCAGGCAGTGTTTTAGCTTACTCAGATATAGGGAATGGATATTCATGCCAGGAACTAAACATTACTGCTATATACTTAATTAAACTTCGGTTTGGCAAGCTCATGCAGGATAGTAATTTCTAGATTCCTAGATAAACTTGTCTTTATTGCATGCAAAATTATTTTTTATATGTGCTATAGGCATCTCCTCTGCAAGGTCTTTGCCCTGAAAAAGTTCAGAGGATGTGAATAATGTGAAATCACAATATTACCCAATAGAGTTACTCATTTGGTTTTGTGCTTATTTTATAAGAAAGCATAGGTTAACGTAATAAATCGTTTTAACATTTTCTATACTGAATGGCTTTGAATTTAAAAGAACTTGTGATTGTAGAAATTAAAGGTGGTATTTGTTAGAATTGTTGATTTGTGAAAGTGGAAATTTAACATTCATTTTACTAAATTGAATTACTGAATAATTTGAGCTTACGTTTCTTTTTACTGAATGCATGTATCTTTATATCTCTTAAAGTTTACTTTTGTTTAGTGGGAGATTAAAGGTGAGTGAAACAAAGGGTTCTGTTTATCTTCAAGGAGTGAGCTTTTTTCCCCAATAGCTACCAAGATTTGAAGGGAGTAATAGTTCTAACTGTCATATAAGCTTGAAGACTTTTGACGCCACCAAAACAGAAATTCCCAGAAACACATTTGCAAAGCATTTATTTCCTCCTCCCCATTTGTTGTCATGTCTGTCCTCATTTCCTCCCACAGCTCAATTTCTGGGTGTGAGAAAAAGGATGTAGGTGTCCCTTCTCTCCTTCCTGGGCCGTATGTTCTTCTCTGTCTTAATCACCTTCCTTTTTTTCTTTTTTTGTTACTGTGCAATCCCATTAGATTTTTTTGGTGTCTTATTTAAGATACCATCTTGCATTTCCATGGGGAAAAGGTGGAAATACTGGATATATCTTCCCAGTTCTAGTAGGGCTGCAAAACAGATCTTTCTGATCTCTTAGAGCAATCAAGAGCTGGTTATTGCTGGGATATGGGAAATTATGCTGGTTGGTAGCTTTTACAGCAGCTATACTTCTGTTCCAAGAAGCAAATCTCTTTTGAACTTAATATGCCAGTCACCTTACTGTGTAAATGTTTCTGTGTCAGGGGTATTTCACTCCTCCTTACTCACCTTTCTCATTAAACTCTGATTTCTAAGTCAGAGTTCATGGGACAATAATCTGCTGCCAGTGTATAGATTCAGGTTGCCAGGACCATCACACACAGCAGCAGCCCTAGTAATTACCGAGGCAAAAACACACAAGCAGAACCCTTTCCTTACTACTTTCAAGGCCAGGTTGGACGAAGCCTTGAGTGGCACGGTTTAGTGTGAGGTGTCCCTGCCTATGGCAGTGAGGTTGGAACTGGATGATCTTAAGGACCTTTCCAACCCGAACTATTCTATGATTCTATGATTCTACTTTAAAACAAGCCTAAGAGCTACTGTTTGGACTAGTTTGGAAACTTTTCTCTGAGCAGTAGTTGCTTACCCTGTGTAAAGGCTCATCCTTGAAGTGTAAAATTTCCAGGCACTTCAATCCAGCATGATATTTAATATTTTTTGGGTTTGGATGATTGCATTGAGCAGTTTCCACCTATTTGAGCAGCATATTTTTTTAATGACAGGGTGAAATAGGTGTATTCCTTTAATATTTTTTGTTTTCCAGACAGCATTTTCCCTGATTTTTTTTGAGCTAATTTGAAAGCTTTTTTAATGATGAAATTTTTGCATTTTAAATTTGCATGTGTCTTTGGTTGACAAAGAAAAAGGTCCTGAGATTGCCTGGAGGTTTTTATTTAATTTTTCTTTCTTTACAATTTTGCCAATTTTTCATTCTTGACTGCCCCAAAAATGCCTAATTTATTATTTGAAGGTAGAATTCTGTTTGGCTGTAGCATTAGTTTCCTTGTAAGTTTTCTCTTGACTGCTTGCCTCACTTTGCAGGGCAGAACTAACAAAAACTGTTGTGCTTCCTGAGTTAGTAGAACTTGCAAGAGATGAGGGCAGCAGTGTACGCCTTGCAGCTTTTGAGACCTTAGTGAATCTGCTTGATATGTTTGATGCAGGTAAGAATTTAATACAGCTTACTAGCCCAGTTCTTAATGCTTTAATACATCTTACAAATGTATTTAAATGTTCTGTTTGCATTTTTCAGGCATTTCTCATTTTATTTTGTTTATTGTTTCATCCTTCATTTATTTCATGTCTTGCAGTGCTTTATACATTGTAAGTTTTAAGGAAGGTGACCCAGTTGTCCATGAAATCCATTATCTTATTCCGGGTTTCTACTGTAATATAACTACATAGAATAAGTAAAATTATTGTATAATTGATAGGAATATTGGGTTGTTAGTACTTAGTCAATGGTATCAACACACAATACAAAATGTTAGCTCAACAGATGCCACTGCTTGGAGTTAACTAGTTTGCTGGGTTTTTTTGCTGTTAACTAGTTTTTGCTCTTAACTGAAGCAAAACTGAAACTAATTACGGACTGCAGCCTGCCTTCTGAGCTGAAGGACCCATACTGGGGCAATGATATGTTTGTGTGTGTATCAGTAAACCTTGCAGGTTCTAACATCTAGTGTTATACATAAAACACATTTATAAATTTTGGAACAGAAAATATTTCTTTATGTCCCATAAACTGCAGTGTGCACAACTGATCAGTTTAAGAGGTACTAAGTGTCATCAGTTACTATTTAAATCCCTTTTAAGTTGTGGCTATGTGGTACTGAAAGCTTTCTTTTTTGCAATGAGGTAGTGAGTGTATCTTATAAAGCCTTTTTTTTAATTTGAAATAGGCAATGTAAATGCTTGTATTTTTCTCAGTGCTCTGTATCTTTCCTGTGATCAATGCACTTACTTCACGCTTCTTCATGTCTGGGGGTGAGTGTCTGTATCTTCATGTGAGGAAGGAGAAATTCTTTGTTGTATCAAGTTCTTTTGGCATAGCGGTGGGTTTTCCATGCACCATGTGAACTCTTTGCTACATGCAGTGCCACTGTCTGTGTATTCAATGACACGTACCCACACTTAGAACTAGGGCTGGGTCTTTTGTCTTGAATTGTGCAAATTTCGTATTTTCTCTCCCTATTTTTTTCAAGCAATTTCTAACAGTCTTTCAAGACGGGCAAGATGTTCCTAAACAACAGAGCTATCTATAGCAAGGCAAGGATGCTGAAGACTGAGTTGCATGGAAGCTATCGGAGAGCAGCAATTCTCCACAGGAGCCACAGCATCTTAAAGCCTCAAAGCAGTGTCACATTTTAGCTCTTGGGAAAGGGCTTGCATAGTTTTCCTTTTCTTCCTCCCCCACTATTTAAAAAAGAAAACACCAAAGCAAAAAGCAGGCATATGGACAGTCCTTCATATTCTATGAAGCTTTAGTTGAGCTACTCTGCTCTGGTTTTATTATAATGTAATTTAACAGAACCCACTGCATTATCTGAACTTGTTCCTCTCAAAAACTAGTATTTATCCTCTTCTTATTACTTTCAGACTATAAATCTTACAGTTGTAAAATATACGTAGCTATGATTTATCCCCACATAAGAAACAAAAAGCACCAGTGTTCACTACTGTTACCTTCTGAAATTATCACATTTTTCAAAAGCTTCTTGATAAATCACCACAAAAAAAAATTGCAGTATCTCCTAAGTTTTAGCCATAACACCACAGTTCCACAGCACATTATCTCCCTCCAGCTGACAGACTTTATCTAATATATGCACCATTACATTTAAGAAGGTTTAAAAAAAAAGTTTCTGGTTCAACTTTTTATTTTCTTCACTAATGCCCTTTTCATTACAACTTTTTGTTCTGTGCAAGTAAAACAGAAGCCCAAGAAAGGAAAACCCCTCTGGCCATACGGACTATTGCACTATTAAACACTCAAATATCAATAATCTAGCATCATACAGGAAACAGTGCTTTGTAATGCAGTCACAATGGCGTTTACACTACTGAAAGTTGTATCCAACTTCCATATTGGTACTAAATAATAAATATGAATTTATATATGTGTGTACATGTATGATTCAATGTACCTAACATTTTGTCCTTTATCTTGCACAAAAACTAAATCCTACAATAATTTCTTTTTTAATAAGGAGGGGTTTTTCCCCAAAACTCAGGAAAAAAAAAAATCACATAGCACTAAATGTTAGTACAGAATTTTCAGATCCTTCTACAAAATACTAAAAACAGTAGTGTGAAAAGCTGGAGATCTGTTGGCCTTCAATATTCATTTGTGATTAATTATAGCTTTAAATGTAGTCAGTCATGCCACTGCTACAAAGTCAGGGAAATTAGATGATAAAAATGTACTTTCTGTTATCCAGAACTAAGGAAGGGAAGTGTGAGATAGCAAAGCAGTGCAGTGTAAGTGTAGTAGTTCTGTGGAAGCTTAAATTGAAATTTCTGGAATCACAGATAAGAGAATAAAATGGAGTCAGACACAGGTCTTCAGAGTAGCCACATTCATCTAAACATTACAATCAATTTAAGCTGAAAATAAATACCTGTATTAATCACGATGGGTCACTGCAGGAAGATTTAGACCTAGTTTCCAGTCACTCCATTGATTATCACATTCTCATTAGTGACTTGTATTTAAGACCTACTTTGTTAAACCTACCCTTACTAGTGGGGGAAATACTGGGCATCAATCTGCATTCAGACAAAACTCCCATCAAAAGAAACTATTCCCTGTATTCCAGGTTCACGGCAGGCAGCTCATCTGCTGTTTTCCTCCTACACCCCATCAAACACTATTATCAGTCTCTACAAACCTAGCCTTCCTGATGAAGCCAGTTCCATATCACATTAACCCCTACATGTACTTCTCAGAAACATCAAGAACTTAGTTTCAGGCCCAAAGGTTTAGGGAATGATACACAGAAGCACTATTCTGGAAAACCTACCTACCAGAATGCTGACCTTCTGAAAAAGCAACTAAACCAAGAGAACTAAGAACAGTAAAAATATTACCCTTAGAGATGTAAATACATAATTCATGTACACTTACCCGAGCTCTAGCTTTGATTTTGGTACACAATCTTTTCCACACAAGTCTTGGGGAAGAATGGTAACCAAATTAAATTTTTATTCCCTATTTTGTTTTCAGTGTCTATCAAACTGCAGGGAGAAACCAAGCTTCTGCCTGAAATAAATACATCAGAATACTGATTGCTGTCTGCAGCGAGTTTTGTTACATTCAAAGTCATGAGGCAACCCTTTGTAGGCTTCCCATCGTAGCCTCCTTGCTATGAACAGACTTCATCCATTTAAAGTGTTGAAAAAGCCCTCAGCAAATAGGTTTAGCTAGTAGTTTAGCTAGTGCTATTATGTTGCACCAGCATTTACATTAAAACTGTCTACATTTCTAAACTGGGGGAAAAGGCTCTGAACAGAAAGTTGATATTCAATAAAGAGTAATTTTTGCATACATTTAAAAGGAGTACATTCATTTTTTAGTACAATAGAGAGTTTTGCCATTGACTTCAGTGTAACCACTTATAAAGTTTTATATATAAAAAAATCTAAATACAGTAAAGAGCTCTGACTAAGAGCAAGTACAATCTGTTTGATAGATTATGTATTCTATGTACCTACATACATTACAGCTCATAACAGTGCAAGAACAACTTTAAACTACTGAGTAATTAAGAAGTGATGTATTTGTTTTTAAGAATGGATTCAATGCAAAATATTGACATTTGTCTTGGCCTATCAAAGCCATAAATTATATTTGCAGGAAAAAAATATTTGGCAAGTCCTTTACGTTTATGTTTAAAATCTACATTTACTAACCTAAAATTTAATAATCCTTCAGTGTGCATTAGTAAGACAAATCCTAAATGGAGCTGGCTGAGTGCTTCAATGACTGTTCTCTTTACCCATTTAGCTACTCAAAATGGAATATATTGGCAAAAATAGTTGTCTCTTTTCCTCTTAATCCTATTGTGTATTCTTGCTTTTGCCAAAGCTTTCAGCAAAAGAAAACCAACAACTGTAAGTATTGCTAGAGGTCTGCCTCACAAGTTTTTTCTACAAATAATATAAGACTATATATAAAGATATACATTTTTTCTTTTATAAAAGACAGTTTACAATTGTACTGAATAGTAAATACAAGTAATTAACTCTTGTAATGAATCAGACTTACTGGTTTTAAACGTGTAGCTCCTCTGTATTTTACCAGCATACATCCTCCACAATTTTACTGAGTGTTGCTGTGCCAACAGCAAATTTGAAAGGCCAAGGAAATTATGCCATAAAGAAGCTAATGCTATAGTGAATTGTTACTAATGATTGTTAATGATGTATACACTTCTAATTATAAATCACAGAATATATCACCAGAGTAAAAAAAAAAAATAAATGGATGCTTATTGCACTAAAACAGTATTTGAAGCTTTTGTTACATGAGAAATGTTTTAACATTCCTGACATGCCCTTCACCTTCTCCCAGACAAGCCAAAGACAAGAACAAAATAAGAAGCTTCTAGAAGTTTTGTTTTGTCTGAACAACTTACCTGAATCCAGTATACAGTGGATATAGTAATAGAGAATGTTAAACCTTTACCTCTCTTCATATTCTTGTTGTAAAAGTAAAACCACTCCCTATATTATAATACAATACTCCCTGATTAAAAGCTTGATACTTTTTTGCGCTGCTGCTTGGAGGAAAATCCTGACAAGGTAGTAGGTATTTAATTGGGCTACCTCTAAATAACAGTGAAGAGTGTAAATAACAGTGAAGAGTGTTTTTCCAATTTATTCCACAATAGCACCATGTTTTATGCCTTTACTATTAGCACAGAGACTAGGATAAATGTGCTACGCTGACCATTATCTTTCACCAAATCAATTATTTTGCAAAAGATTCCAAAACCTGTTAATTCTTGAAATGTGTATTTTCTCTCCATTTCCTTGTTTGAAACAAAATTAAATACAATGAAAATCAGCCACTAGCTATTTTCTCCTTTTCCATTTTATACACTGAATTCATAGGAAACCTTTGACAATTGTTGGCTCCAGAAATCCAAATGGAGTCTACACGTGCACTCAAATTACTCTATTTTAGTTTTTAATTTTTCTAGCAAAAACTCATCAAGGGATATCTTTCCTGTCCCAAAACCATATTACCTAGAATATGACAGCACAACATACTTCAGCCAAGAATCATATACTAGTTTTAGTAACTCCAGGGTTCATGTTGTAATAAAATACCATCTAGAACAACATAGCCACTGAGTAATCGTTCAGATGTGTGATAAGCATTTCTGAGCAATTTGTTAGCTACTGGTACAACAGAGTCTACCCCATCCACAACAGATAGGCTCCCAGGAACTAAACCTTCACATAGGAAAACACTCCCTTAAATCCTAATTCGTATATGCAATAGCATTAACTGACAATTAATTTTATAAGGGGCAGCAGAAATCAAACTCACAAAGACAGCATTTTCCTTGACAAGCCTAAAGGCTTCCCTGCTAAGCTCAGTCAAGGGGGAAAACAAGAAGACATGGAAGCAGGTCAAACTTAGAGGAGCACTGTATCTGTGCTGTTCTTTACATTATGCAAGGAGCTGGGCAGCTGAACCTTGTGTTCAATTCTGGGCCCCTCATAATGAGATACTGAGGTGCTGGAGAGGATTCAGAGAGGGAATGGAGCTGGTGAAGGCTCTAGAGCACAGGTCTGATGAAGAACGGCTGAGGGACCTTGGGGTGGGGGGGGGGGGGTTAGTCTGGAGAAGGGAGGTGGCTGGTCTCTGCTCCCAAGGAACAAGTGACGAGAGGAAATGGCCTCAAGCTGTGCCAGGGAGGTTTAGTCTGGATATTAGGAACAATTTCTTCCCGAAAAGAGCGGTCAGGCATTGGAACAGGCTGCACAGGACAGTGGTAGAACCACCATTCCTGGAAGTTTTCACAAACTGTGTAAATAAGCCCTCAGTGACATGGGTTAGTGCTGGCCTTGGCAGTGCTGGGGGAACAGTTGGACTTGATGATCTTGAAGGTCTTTTCCAACCTAGCCGATTCTATAACTATGGCTAACACGCTACATGTAGTACAAAACAGCAATGCAGACTACAAGATAAAAAAAACTTTACACTCAAAACGTTATGAGGCAATGGATCACCACTTAAAGAAGCAAGGTTTACACTAATTTCTATTATAACTCAATTGAGAACAACAAGGTTTCAGCAGTGGTAGACTGAGATACAGGACAATTTACAGGAATTTTTTTTATTCCTTTATACCTAACAACCACTGATGAAGAATATCAGAATTGCTTTCTTTGAGAGCATGAAAAATGTAAATGCTTGAAGTCTGGTGGCTTTGTGGCTGAGCCAAGACAATACCCAGTGCTGCAAACAAAGCACTAAAAACTGCTGCTAAAAATACTTTGCAAAACATGGTGAGAAATGATTTTTTTTTTTTGTATCTCAGATAAACTTTGTTCCTCTGGAAGATGACTGAGCAAGTGGTATTACACAAGCAGAGTGAGGCTCAAAACCTTAACATCCCTTTCTTTTTTTCCCATAGCAAATTAAAAATAAAGCAACTGATAAAACTTCCCATATTAATGCACCACAAAACCTGACTCATCGAATGGAGTAACTAAAAAGCATAACAAATTCATTGGTCCATGTAGCATGTTTTGTCACACAATGAGTCTGACATACAAATTCATGCTCTGCTCTATCACAACATATGACATTTATAGAACAACTCTATGACTCTGTGCTTTCCAGGGAAGTGCTCACATCACCAAGCTGACAGTTCAAGAAGCATTTGGCCAATGCTTTTAGTCACACGGTTTAGGTTTAGGCAGTCCTGCAAGGAACAGGAAGCTGGACTTGATGGTCCTTATGTGTCCTTTTCAGCTTGATATATTCTATGATTCTGTAAGTAAGAAAGAAGTTAGCACCCTAGTGAAAACATGTTTCAGTGTGTCATCTCAACCCAGAAAGCAGCATCCCCAGGTGGAACAGTGACACCGTTATGTATCCAGTCAAATACTGGATTTGGGGATTTCATTTGCAAGACCTATTATAAAACCCAGTAAAGAGCTTTGCTAACAAAACAATATACATTAGGCCACTAATCAAAGGAAATGCAATTCATGGATATTCTGAAACTCAAGTTTCCATCCTGTGTTTCATTTTACAAAACACTATGGATGGAAGAAGAGAGTCATGACCTAACCTCAGCTCCAGGCCTCCCCTCAGTCAGATTACTGTAGGAGAATTTCAATACCCTTTGAAATACATGCAGCATCTGTCTCCTGAGCTTCATTTCAGAGTCCAGCACTATCACTAACAGGAAAATTTTACATCATCTGTGTAATATCTTCCATTCATTCTCAGAAGAAAACCAGAAAGCTTTTCTCAACAGGCATATACCTTTAAGCTGCCTCTCGAGAAAACAAATGATTCATTCAAAGGATACATCAACGACATGTACAATGTTAAAAAATCTTTTTGGAGTGTTTTAAACCCTGCTTCTTTCCCTATGAATAGGAAACACACACATAGTATAAATATCAGTGTCTGAACTTACGCTCTGAAGTTTCTGGGGTACCCAAACCCTTCGCAGGCATGCTCTTTAGTATCTCTGTTGCTTTTGAGTAAGTAGCTAAAAGCTAAAAGCATGTCAAGGAAACATGTTCTATCAGATTATTTGTATGTGCAGAGGATATGCTCTTCATATTTGCTCCTGCATAAACAAGATCTACATTCAACTTATATTTAGATTTACCAAAGCATAAACATGAAGAAGAGAAAAGGATGGGAAGAACTGAACATGTTAGCCTTGTAGTATAATGAGTTCAGATCATCCCCGAAGTTTACGTCCATTCATGTGAGAATAAAAATCACATTACTCAGCTCATAGCAGTTATGCAGTAGAAATAGAAACTTTTCCTGATGTCATTTTACTCTCTGTTAATTCTTCTCCTCTTATCCCCTTTCCAGTCCCAGTTCTCCCTTACATAAACATAATCAACTTACAAGAGCACTATCTGATCAAATTCTTCTTTGCCCATTCTCAACTTCATCCCTATTATTAGAGTGTCCCCTGTGCCTTTAATTTAATGAAAAGGCCTGCAGTCTAAATGTCATTGCCATTGCAGATTCTATTTTAAAACTTCAGGCCCTACACGGCCTCGCAAAAGCACTACATCAGTTAGTAACAACAACCACTACCTGATAAAGTACTAAAGACAGAAAGTACCTAAAGACAGGAAAACAAAGCATGAGCATCAGTCTCCTCAAAAGCGGCGTGTGAGGAATGGAAGAAAGGCTGGACAGGTTCAAGTGATACAGGGTCTTTCTTAAGCAAAACCAAAACAATCAAAAATCTCATTAATTGAATCTTTCTAATTACCAAGCTTTTTGATAGGCTTACGGAAGTGTGGGGTTTTTTTCTAACCTTTGGGAACAAATCATGCTGGTGTTAAAGTTAAACCCCACCCTGCAATCCTGCATCCAGCTCTGGGCCTACGACACAAGAAGGACATGGAGCTGTTGGAGTGAGTCCAGAGGAGGCCATGGAGATGCTCTGAGGTCTGAAGCAGCTCTGTTCTGGAGACAGGCTGAGAGAGCTGGGCTGGTTCAGCCTGGAGAAGAGAAGGCTCCACCTTAGAGCACCTTGCAGTGCCTAAAGGGACCAACAAGAAAGCTGGAGAGGGCTTTTGACAAGAGCCTGTAAGAACCAAGTGAGGAATGGCTTTAAACTGACAGAGAAGAAATTTAGATGAGACATTAGAAAGAAATTCTTCTCTGTGAGGGAGGTGAGGCCCTGGCACAGGGTGCCCAGAGAAGCTGTGGCTGCCTCATCCCTGGCAGTGTTCAAGGAAAAGTTGGACAGGGCTTGGAGCAACCTGGTCTAGTGGAAGGGGTCCCTGCCCATGGCAGGGGGTTGGAACTGGATGAGCTTTAAGGTTCCTTACAGCACAAACCGTTCTGTAATTCTGTGATTCAGTAGGAATTTGTGTCAGCATTCTCTGCGTTGTTGGATAGCTTGTAGGATGAGCACCTTATTTAAATTCTTGCTCCATCTGACATATACTGTATCAGGGAGGCCATAAGCACAGTGGCAGGGGGGTCCTTTCCAACCCAAAGCATTCTATGATTGTATGATTACTACTTTACTAATTTTGTTTTGGGTTTAACAATCCAGAAGTCAGAGAAACAACTGTGGCAAAAGTTTACACCTGCAATGAAATGCAGGCTTCATCAAGATGACATAGTTCTCAAAATACCTAGGTTCACTCATAGAGCCACTCAACGTCCAAGCAATCTTGAACGCTCCAAAAAATATCTGCTGATGTCATCCTTACCTTTTGTAGTCAGCTGCACTGCAAGAACTAGGCATCCAATGCAAGATGAGCTAAAAATGCATCCCACTGCCTCTGGCAATTTGGCCATTAATGTCAAAGTTACGTAAGGGGCAGAGATAAGAAAACCCACATACGGGAATTCATCCACCCAGTTTACTACAACATATGGCACAGTATAACAAGAACATGTGTTCCCTTCCCCCCTTCTTTAATTTGGGAGCCATATAAATGATTTCTGAATGTAAGTGAACATTTATATGTAGGTATGGAAAGCACAGCAGCTAGTAAGTAACTCATTAAAATGGACAGTAAATCTATGTAGGTGTAGGAAAGGTGGGTAGCTAAGCTAACTATTCACACTGGATGCTAGTACAAAAGAAAACGTATCTTTTGGTGAGCTCCATCAATAGGCACAGGCTTCAGACAGTATCAGTCTCTAGGTCTTATAGTTCCACCTACCTGGCAGGATTTTGTGATTACTTTGTAAGGCTTTTCCATAAGAACTCACTGCAAAACACTTTCTAGAGTAGAAAATTTCAAAAGGAATTTATAACATATGTTATATACACATCATATCACATGCATCATTACATATATGATAGATACACCTCATAATACACACATATCTTGCACAGGTATGAAAAAGAAATCACTCATCTTTCCTAAAGTTACAGGTGTTTCAGTGGTATCTAACAGAAACAGCATCCATATAAGGAGGCTCCTCAGCTGTTACATGACAGAGCCAGCGGCAACTCCAAAGCATCAACGCAACTGCCTGAGGAGATTGCCAAGGAGCCAGCTGCTGCTACTGGAAAATCTTCCAAAGCCTTGCAGCTGGGTCCTGTCACTGCATTCCAAAAAAACCCACCAAAATAAATAAAGAAATTAATAAGAATAAAATCAGCAAAATTTCATCTTTGTTCTGAAAAAAACTAAAGATATATTATGTAATACATCATATGCATCGTGACAGGTGGTATTGTTTCTCACAGATATTCCTGTAGTTTTATCACAACAATGTATTACTCCTGACTTACCTCTGGGTCCCTTCCATGATCCTACAACGTCTGAGCATTTAAGACATTGAGGAAGCAATTCAAGCACCTAATCATGGATGTCTAGTGGTATTTTACACACCAAAACCTCAGCTACCACTCCTGAAGGACACAGCTGTCCAATAGATTCTGAAGATATCTAAAATCACTTGAGATGGTTAAAACAAGCAACTGAATTCCCCTCTCAAGTAGTTGTATTGTGCTCTAGTAGCAACAGGAAAGTTGATCTTTGTGAAAGACTGTTTTAAACATAGAATCATAATTACTGAGGTTGGAAAAGACTTTTAAGATCACCAAGCCCAACTGTTAACCCAGCACTGCCAAGTCCACCAGTTACCCATGTCCCTAAGCACCACATCTACACGCCTTTTAAGTACCTTTAGAAATGGTGACTCCACCACTTCCCTTGGCACCCTATTCTAATTTATTTTAAGCAAAAGCTCTTGTAGCACTCCAGGGGAAAAAATAAAACCATAAACTTTTACAGGCACCACAAAGTAAGGAACTAGGCATCAAGACAGCTACAAGCATTATCAGAACATGAAAGATACTAAATTTATAGGTCTTACAAATAAAAATAACTATTGGACTTGCCCCTTCATTGTTTGCTTGAGTGACTGGGTTAGTATAGGTGCAAAATGTCACTCTACAGGATAAATACCTATTAAGCAATAAAATTCCTTCTCTAAATACAGGGGTGGAAAAATCACCTTTAATTTTGTTATTTTTAAAGGCTGACAGATGACCTTGTGACAGGTTTTTACCATCAGCCTTCAGAAACGATTGAAATCCTGAATATACAGAATGTTGCAACTGGATACGCTAAACAGAATCTGGTCCCTTCTGGTACCTGTGATCTGCAGCTGTGCAGGACTCAGCAATGCAGCATCTTACTTACCTCCTTGTGGAAGCCTTAAAAAGCTATCATACCAAGATTTATAATCAAACAAAAAATAATCCACATAAACATAAAATATACTTATGTGGATAGTTTTATTTTCCTCAAGTAGGATCTCTCTTCTGCTAAGCGCTGCCTTCTGAGCTACAGGTTCCTCAAAGAGAATGCTTGTTTATGCAATTATGCAATACGCAATTATGTGGGCAGTTCTGTTTCATGAGATTTGAAAGCCGAGTTGTAAGAGTCTGCAGCACAGATAGATGAGGGTTCTAGATGGAGGGCATACATCTGACTTAGTTAAGGTAGGAAGTCTCTATGGGGAACCTTAGCAACATGAAGCAGTGTCAAGCATTTGAAAAAGCCTATACTTGATAGTTAATATTAGATGATTTAGAAACACTAAGACCCACCCTTTAAAACGTACAAAAGATCTGAAGCAGCTGTTTTCTTGGGGTTAATACTCCGGTTTATCAGTTTCTCCTTCCATATCAATATTTCAGGCAACTTTCGTAAATGCCCGAATCTAAAAATAATTCCAAAGTTTGAGCTTTTTAAAACTTAGGAGGCTTTACACAAACTGAGTAAGTTTCAAGTTTTCAAATATTAACTCACTGAATTATTTATTCTAAACAAGGATATCCCTTTTCCTCAGATGCTTATAGTATTTGAGAAATATTTTTAAATAAGCTGCATTAAAACATAAACTGCATTATGTTTCTTGAAGACTCACTCTGCAGTCTGATGAGAGGAAGAACAGCGGTTAATTGTAGTTTGCTGTCTTGCATTCCAAAATAGCAATGTTCCAATTTAAATCTACTGTGTTTTTGTAGGAGTGTAATTTATAGTCTCCCTCTCGTGACTTTCCAAGACACAATTTGGATATAATTCCACAATATCAGAATTGGGGAAAATGAAGCTCTTGTGACTGAATCTTCAAGCAAAGAATGTGTTTTGGGCTATGCCATAGATCATGCTTGTCATATCCTTCAAAGGAATCATTCTGTACAGTTACCTTGTCTATTATTCAGAAAGCACAGACTCTGAACAAGGTAATTCAGCAGTGCTGCATTCCATTCACATATGGCTTTCTCTTTTTAATATAAGGCTTTGAAAGGAGTATCTATTTTCAATTTAACTTCAAAATTGTTAAATTCTATTTTGATTACCACATAACTGCATGGCATGTGCATATTTAGAGCCTTTTGGACTTCAGCACAAAGATGATCTAGGGGTTTGATGATAACTAATGAACCACGTCAACTGAGCCGTGCTGAACTATTATATTCAAGACACATAACTCACCATGAAATTACTGACACTCCAGGTTACATCGTTCTCTTGTTCCAAACATTTTTCAGGAGATTTCCTAATGGGAATGAATGCTCCTGATGGAGATTTCGTATGAAATCAAAAGACTAATTCACAACAGACAATCAAGTATAAGAAAGCAATCCTGCAACATGGACTTGTTCCAGAATTTTACATTTCAAGTACGTCTCTAATAATATATTAATTCACAAACTCTTCCACTGGACCCTTCATGTCTGTGATCAACTTTCCCACAGGGACTGATTTCAGTAGAAATGTTTGTTTTCATGTCACTTATAGTAAGAGACATCACATTTTATATGGCAGATGGAAAGCTGAATTCATCATTTATAATAATATATTAAGTGAAATCCAGTTGGAAAACCTAAGAATTTAGATATGCAACTATGATTTAAAGTTCTCCATTTCAAAAGTTTAGAAGATTATTATTTTGATTTCTTAAACCACTACTTATAAACTGAAATAATAACTGGTAAAACAAAAAAATACCAAGAAAAAGAGATGATGTGAAAAAGCAGGAGTTGTTCTGCACAGAAGACAAGTCATCGCAAAACCACTGAGACTTGAGACAAGCCTGACAGTAAAAATTTACTGAAAGGGAAAGATGAAAACAGTAGTACTTAGAAGCTGAAGAGCTTTAATTGGGAAAGTACTGTGGAATATTTGCTAATAGTATGCATATGAGCTGCACTAACAATAATAATTGGACTTGTCTAGGAATTACCATTTAATTATTCACTTTAAGAAATAAAGACTTAAAATTTTGTGTAGCATTTTACACTTCAGCTAAGCCTACACTGCTGTCTAAAACTGCAATTATAGCAACCCTTGAGTATATCTGTCCCATGCTAACAAGATACACGTGGCAAAATATGCTCCAGACTGGACTACACAGCTTACGTGTGTCTACATGTCAATACAGGTTTGACTTGAGCCTCAACACCTACAGGGTTTAACAATAACCTCACCTACACGTTTAATGCTCTCTGGATATACTTATACAAGTTTCAGTCTCACCTTTGATTCAGACTGGTAAGTCCATTTATTAGCACCTCAATCTCAGGTGGTTTGAATGCTGAAACAAAGTATCACAGGAGGCAAGCACCTGAGCCACATCAAACTTGAAGAACCTTATTCTACAAACCAATTTTGACAGTTGACTGCAAATCTAAAGATAAATTAAGACACATAAGTAGGTTTTTTGCAAGTGGTTAAATATTTATTATTAAAACTAATAAGTTAAGTTCTCCTGAAAATGTCAGTAGGCACCTATAAGCATGTTTAGGTGAAAAAGTCTGTATTTCCTCTCTCTCTCCACCCTCTACTCAAAAATAAAGGAAGGCCTGAAGTGATCTCTGTGCCCATCTGGAATGATCTGCCTGTGTATGTAACGCTTATTACCTCCTAAGAGAACTGTTCCAAGGGCTTATAGAAGTATTCCTAAAGAGCAAAGACTTTCCTCTGAAAAAAAACCCAAACTGCACCAGATAGTAAACATTTAAAAATAATTTCATTCTTAGCCTAATATTTTAACTCCTGTTCTACATAGTCAGTTGCCTCAATTTACATCTTCAGGATTAAAATAAGCATTTCTAAAATGTTGCTAAGCATAACATTAGTTTCTGTACTTTTTTTCCACACTTTTTGGTGTTGCCTCCTTCTCCTGCAGAAAAGCCAAGTGGTTTTTTTAACACAGAAAATACCACAAATAAATCCTTTAATCACTGAATCCTCCTCTTTTTGAGCATGTGTTCCCTTGTGACACAGTCTGTATCATGAGCTCACTTGTTAAAATACTGGCACTCTGTTATTCACCATAAGCTGTTGAAATGCCACTAATTACTCCATTAGTTTCAGTTCTGAAAGTAAAATGTGAACTCTCTGTACCTCCCCATGCTTCTGATACGCATCAAAGGGGTGCAACGAACATGCAGCAAAGATTCTCTCCCCCTACTCTTGTCTGTTGTGACACACACACACACTACATGTCCCCCTGCAGTCCTGCATCCAGCTCTGGGGCAAAAACACAAGGGCTGTTGGAGCCAGTCCAGAAGGCCACGGAGATGCTCCAAGGGCTGGAGCAGGTCTGCTCTGAAGACAGGCTGAGAGAGCTGGGCTGGTTCAGCCTGGAGAAGAGAAGGCTCCAGGGACACCTTAGAGCAGCCTGCAGTGCCTAAAAGGACCAATAGGAAAGCTGGAGAACGGCTGCTGACAAGGGCCTATAGGGACAGGACAAGGAGGAATGGCTTTAATCTGACAGAGGGGAAATTTATATTATACATCAGGAAGAAATTTTTCCCTGTGAGGGTGGTGAGGCTGTGGCACAGGGTGCCCAGAGAAGCTGTTGCTTCCCCATCCAGGGCTTGCAGCAACCTGGTCTAGTGGAAAGTATCCCTGCCCGTAGCAGAGGACTGACCTGGATGAGCTTTAGGGTCCTTCCACCAACCCAAATCATTCTGTGATTTTGTGATATTGGTTGGTTTAGAAAAAGACAGACTGACATGAGGCAAAGACTTACCATCTGGACGGAGAGTCTGTGCTTAAACTTCTCATTTTCAACGAAGTGGGCATGTGCACTTGTATTACAAATACATCTAACTTTGAGCAACCGCTAGCCAGACAGTGATATCCCTCCAGCAACAGCAATTGCTTGCTGTTTACCTAGGTGTTATAGCTCAAATCACTGACACCTGAACATTCTCACCACTGTTCTGGCCAGCAGAGGTGAGTCTTATATTTTTCCTTTCAGCTTACAAAAAAGAAAAAGCATATGCACAGAGAAAGCTAATTAATGTGACTAATCAAAGAGAAACTGAAATGTGTACTTGATGGCTGATGGGAACTTAAAGCAAAAAACCCACGGATGAGTTCTTACTAGAAAGCTGCAGAATATACATAAGCCTATAGCAATTCTGTGCATATTTTCAGTACTGTTCTAAAATTAATAAATAATTCATTTACAATTGGATATCACCTTGCAGCCCATTTTTTTACACTGGGAGTTCTTGACTGTACATATCCTTATGTAGTAATATCTCATTCAAACCTTTTTGGCACTTTCAGGTGAAACCATGAACAAAAACAACTGCCAACAGAGCTAAATAGAGGACATCCTTTAAAATAAAGCAGAAAAGCAAAATGACAAGGTAAGTCCCATGCATTAACTCTTTTGACCAAACCTCAAAGACAGGACATGAATTTCTCCTAAAGTATATTCCCTATCTGTACATGCAAATAGATACAGGTAACGTAGAGTGTACCTTCACAGACAGCTTGAGGAATAGGATTTTTTTACTTGCCCATACTGCCTGTCAGCTCCAAAAGAGATACATTCATAGGCAGGGGTGTGTGAGTTCACAGCTCTAACAGACAGAGCCTCCTCAGGTTTTTGTGATCATCCACAGTACTGCATGCATAAACTGCAAGTATAAACTTAAGGATCTGTCATGAGATATAAAACTTCCATGGTAGACACTGAAGGGAAAAGCAGTTTTTCCTGTACTTGCTACAGCTTTATATCATTAATGAAAGAATATGAGGGATCGATGTTGCTACTGTATATCGAAAAAGCTTACTGACTGTGGCCTGATATGTTTGGATATTCATAAATTCTGAAGTAATAGGTAACTAGACAAAGTCTGTAAAAAACTTCAGAGCCTTCTGACCTCAAGGACTTTCTTGATAGTGATAATTAGCTTCATAATATTCCTCAGAGATCTTGAGATTCAACACTTCACTATGATGGCTTCAGTACTGCACATGGCAGTTGTTCAGGGCAACTGGGAGACTAGTCCCTGAACAGCTACAACCTACTTTTTGTTTCAATTTGATGAACAGAGTGGTTGCCAGCAAAAGCTAACTTATGTATTAGCATAAATATATGGAGATCTGAAAGGGCTGCTATATACAGCACATGTAAATTATTTACATCTAGTCAACCCAAGTGACTGCAGACATTGTAAGCAGCACAGCTGCTGCTGG
>JBCJKH010044958.1:43166-62992 GCA_039877255.1 Loriculus beryllinus
GTTACAAAGCCATTGAACTTAACATTACTTAAAACTAATTCTAAAAGTTTATATATTCCATTTTGTGATTTTGTGCCCCCCTTGTTTCACACTCGAGCATAGCAGATCTTTCCTTGGTAATTCTGCTCACCACATACTCTCTACACAGAGCTTACTTGCAGATGGACAGCACAGAATTGCAGTTTTATGTTGTACATTATGATTTTACCCTAGATTATTAAACCCTTTAATCTTTCTTGCGTATCTTTATAATGATCCTTTCTGATACGCCAGAGACTATCAAAGTGACTGTTGCTTCACTACAAATAACTCAGAAGGGCTGTTCCACAGTGTCAAACTTATTTACAGAAACACAGAGCTGGGACAGTCCATCCTGTTTATGTCTTTCCTATCTTCTCTAGGTTGAAGGACCTTAATTACTGGTCTTTCTTCACCTTTGATCTCTGTCTGCCAAGTTCATGTTTTTCTTGAAATATTATGCCTTAGGAGAACTGAACAAAGTGAAAGGCTTGCTTCATGTGTCTTGCAAGCTATATTGCTGTTTGGTTTTCAGTGTGAAAAACTGCCTTTTTCTTGTTTCAAGTTTGCAGTAGTTTGGCCGTATTTGTTTAAGTGCAGCCTATGAAGACTTCTACCTTGATGTATCTGGAATCTAGTTAGTCTTTCTCTTTCCTGGCCTTGTGCAGGTGATGTGCCTAAGCATGGTACCTTGTCTCTGTCCTGCTGGAATAGTAGTCTAAATTTTTAAAACCGTATGTCCAGTGTCTGAAGATCATTTTAAACTCTACCTTTTGAAGAACAATCAGTCTCCCTCTTAGGTGTTATGAGAATACTGGATAAGTTTTTAAGCAAACATCTAGGAAACCCAATGAAAATACTGAATAGTAGCAGAGCAAGGATAGATTTTTCTTTAGACAGTTGCCAGTTCTTCTCAGTCAACCATACGTAACTCTTTATTAATTGTTTTTCCAAACAGTTTTGCAGCATCTCTATAGTTTTCTATCTCTCTTTACTGATTCCTAATATTGCTTGTGAAAAAAATGACCTTTACTGCTTCTTCATATTCACAGATCCTTTTATCTAGTCATAAAAGGAAATGGAATTATTTTGACAAGTTTTGCTTTTGCCATGTTGGCTGCTACTCATTTTCTTGTTTACTTTTCAGTATTTACAAGTTTTGTTGTTTTGGGTTTTTTTTTGTTCCAATCTTTTAAAAAACTGGAAGGTAATCTGACTGATCTGTAATTATATGGCTTGTCCTTCCCCTTTCCAATGAGTAAATATCAGTACCACTTCAGCGTTCTGATGTCTAACTTATTTAAGATTTCAGTAGCTAGTACTTCAAATACTTTTGAATAGTGGAATGATGCACATCTGACCCTGCACATTTTGAAAACCTCTCATGTTTCACTGGCCTATTCTTTCTCTACTTAAAGCTTCAGTCTTTGTCACAGTTAGTTGTACTGAACCTTTCCTCGATTGTTCTAACTAATGTACTAATAAAATTAACTCTAACTTTTGAAGTAATTTTTCTATTTGTATTCCAGTTTGTTTGGAGCTTTCTACTTTTATACCTCTATTATCTGCAGCAAAATGGCCTAAATTTTCAACTTTCTGCAGGCATGCATTGTTCGTGTGACTGAGCTCCAGAAAGTCCTGAGTATCACAGAATTATGTAAACAGAAATTAAGATTCACTGTTATAGTTAGCTGTCTTTTTTCTGTATTCACGTTTTCTGTATAATGTGTAGTGGTGATACTCTGGTAGACTTAAGGTGAGGGGAAGAGGAATAAAAATTCATGTATTCGATAGATTTGTAAATAAGATTTGGCTTGGGATGTTACTAATAACACTTGTAATGAGGAAAGTAACTTTTTTTTTATTTGAGGCATTTTTACTCCTGAACAACATTTACGGTTTTTTGAATTTTATAAGAAGCTTTCCACACTGGGTTTACAGCAAGAAAATGGACACAATGATAATCAACTACAAGTTCAAACTCTGGAACAGGAAAAGAAGTATATTTTGGTCAGGAAGAACTGTGCTTACAATTTTCCCGTAAGTGACATTAATTTAAGGTTAAATAATTTGTGTTGTGTATATAATTTACTATATAGGGACTGCATGAGTGATAGAGAAGTTATTTTCAAAATGTACATTTTTAGCTAGACTCTAGATCTTTCCTGGAAAGTTCAAGTTAATGGCTCAAAGTAGAGGTTGTCCGAAAGAGTCTAGGAAAGATTCCTTTTACAGAGCCTCAGAAAATTATTGACAAGTTTTGACTGAGCAAGTGCTGCTGTTCTGAGCGGTTACTGGTCTCACTCTTACACATTTTTCTCTAAACACTTAGCACAAACACTTTGAGAAAATGTCTGTGAATCAGAAGTCCCCAGTTTCAAACTGTCAAAGCTAGGTTTTCACATTTGCTGTGTGTCATGGCATTCTACGGAGTTGAAGATTGAATCTGAATGGTTAGATTAATTTTTCAGTCATGTTCCTGCCTGGATATAGACAGTCTTTTCAAATTAAAGTGAGGTCTTTAAAAGTGCCACTCATGTTTCTGTAATTTCACTTTGTATTTTGACATTCTGTATTTATAGTAAAAGAAAATATGTTTCTAACAAGCCAGTAGGCAGTTATTTTTATTCTGCCTTTTAAAGACAAGCACCTTTTATGTAGGTAGACATCTGTTGGTTTATTTGAGCAAAACAAAGGTATGTACACAAAAAACTATGTTGAAATACAGATGTTTGCTTTGCTGCTTGCTAAAATGTTTGTTGCTTTTGAAGTCTCCAATTGCATCTTCCACTAGTGTATGGAAATGTTAACAATACTTACAGAACTAAAGTTTTATATCTTGTGGATTTAGTCTGTGTCTTGAGAAAAAAAGCTTAAAGCATGTCTGGCAGATACGTAAATCCAGTTTAGTTCTCAACTTCAGAGCTTGTCTGGTGCCTGTGTTTTGACACAGCCATCAAAAATGCTACACTTCCTCACAACCTGTTACCTCTTCAGTGTCTTTCTGATTGTAGCTTAATGTTTTGGTCTGATAGTGTGACCCTTTAGTTATGGAGTTAATAGAAGACTTTATCTTTCCACAGGCCATGATTGTTTTTGTGGACCCAAAGAATTTCCATTTAGAACTATATTCTATATTCTTCTGCCTTTGTCATGACCCGGAAGTTCCTGTCAGATATACTATGGCCTTAAGCTTCTATGAAGTAAGTCTACATTGGTTCTTTGTTAGTACTTGCATGTTTTTAGTTTGTTTTCTTCTTCAAGCTTGCATTTATGACTGTTTGAACAAAATAAAAAGACTTGAGAAAACTTGTTGAAACGATTCAGTTTGTCAAAGTTGTTCAGTCCCTTCTAACCTCTCTATATAGCCCATATACACACATAAGTGTAAGTTGAGTAACATTTGGCTACAGGAGCCTACTGTTAGGTGAGCTTTTAAGGAGTAAAACCTGGAAGAAACTTAGAATGGTCTAGTACTACAAGCATAAGCAATTGTACCAATTACACTATTTGAAGTTTTTCAATGCTACTAGAAAATAATGAGACATTTGGTAGAAAGGCACTTGCCACTTTGGTCCTGAAAACCCTCTTTACAATGGTGGAGTTTGCTGGTGTACACTGGTATTCTGTGGAGAATATTTATATGGTCAAATCTAAGTTAAATGCTCAATTTAATATGAAACTACTTGGAAATTTATGCAGATGTAGAAAAATGTGTATTCTTTTTACTCTGTTCTGTTTACATAAGTTCTGCTGCATTATTTTCATGGAAGTTAAAAAATGTACAACTGTGTAGATATCACTGGCTATGTGGGGTGAATTCCAGAAAAGAAAATACACTCTCTCCAGATTGTAATAATTTATGTAGGATGGTCTTCAAGGTTTTCATAGTGTTTTATTGAGAATCCTTGTGTTTCAGTCTTCGAGTTAGCCTTTTATCCCATTTTCTTCCTGGAGAAATTGGTAAGTTAAGAAGCTTGTTGAAAGCATTTAAATCACTAGTAGAGGCCTAAACGGTTTTGTTTCCACCATTATAAAAAAGATGGATATGTTTCCAGTTCTTGTTACCTATTGATGCTTTGCTTTAGGGAATGATAATCCAAGGTAATTGTTGAAATTATAAAATTAGCATCTAGTTCCACATATTATTTTGTGTTAGATGTATAATACTTTTAAGATACTGCCTGAATATGAAGTATTTTAGCTCATTTTAAAAAAACCTGTAAAACTATACCTTGGTCTGAACGTGCATTTGGTGCTTGTTGATTTAATTTTAACACCATAACTAGGCAACCATATGATAACCGAAAATGGGCAATTTATGGTATTCACTGCTAGGTGAGCTTCTTTTTTTATATATATAAATAAACTCCCTTCATCTTGATTAGAAGCAAGCTTTTATTTTCACTTGGCTTATATAAATAAAGAAGATCATTAAAAATAATAATCTAAATATTCAGTATGGCAAAAATCTTATTCCTCAAGGCTTTCTCTTGTGAAAAGGGTTAAAACTCTTATAACAGTCTGGAGATGGGCTGGGGGTGGTTTTTAGAATTTCATATGTGATTTATGAATCAGAGTCAAAAAAAACCAAAGGAGGACTGAAAACTTCAGATGGAAAGATTGGGGAAATTTAAAATCCAGCACAGGCTAAGCCAATTTTTATGTTTTATCTTTTGTAAATTATATAACAGTCTGAAATGTTAATTCTCATAAGGAGCATGATCTACAACACTTGAATATTCCAGAATGATTTTTTTCCTAGCCTTGCAGTCTTAAAATTTTTTGCTATATGTGAGAAAATGATAAATTTTCAAGCCTGTTTGATGGTTAGATAATAGGCCAGTTTCTTGACTCATATTCTTTATATTAGCATATTTTAATGTGATCCATGGGAAAGCACACAACTTTAGCAGTCTGATAATAAACAACTGCTCTTCGTCCCCATCTTCATGTTTGCTGTAAAGTAAGCACATATTGTCGTAGTGGCATGAAACCAGAGAATGTTTCACCTTGCTATTTTCCTGTCATTTTTTAGGTGGCTAAGCTTTTAAATTCTGGTGTGTATACAATACATAAAGAACTGGTTACACTATTGCAGGATGAGTCATTGGAGGTAATATACTTTTACTAGGATTTTATTTTGCTTGTTACATTGAGGCAGATTATCTTGATATTTAATAACTTTTCAATAAGACAGTAGAGTAACAGTTTGAAAGAATCTTTTACTTCTGTTTCACAGATGCTTCGTCAGGATGACAGCCTTCTGTTAATAAAAAAGGAGGAAAATAGGAAGATGTTTAAATTTAGTAAACCCACATTGAATTTATTAGTTTTTAAAAATGTTAATTCTAAATTGTTTTAATTTATGAATTTCATTTATCATATCATTTATTACCTTACAAATTTTATGGAAATATTTGGTTTTGATACTGTGTTAAAATAATCCTTGATAGTGTTCAAAGTTTTTGCTTCAGTTTATTTTCATTTCTTCAGTTGAAGGGGAGATTAAGAAGTTGTGTATGGTTCAAAGATTGAGATTTATAGAAAGAATTTCAGTCCAAGGTTACCTGTTGTTAGACATTTTCAAGGGAATTGAAAGTGTTCGTAGAACATCTACTTATAGTTTATGAAATTCTGACACATCCTTAAAGATTTCTCAAGTTGAACACTTGAAAGTTCAGACTCAGAAGCAGCTGGTGATTCTAAAAAATTCCCTGTTTTGATACCTGTAATAAAAAGTATTTGGTGTCTTATCTTATTTACTACCTCAGTCATAACTGGTGCCAAAAATATTTAATTATGTACTTTCCTAGTCTATTTGTAAGTATTACAACATTTGAAAGTTTGGCTATTTTAGAATCATAGAATAGTTAGGGTTGGAAAGGCCCTTAAGATCATTTAGTTTCAACCCCCCTGCCATGGGCAGGGATACCTCATACTATTTTATTCATATAGGCTATACATTCTATTTTAATTTATCAATTGCAGTTTTTCTTAAAGCAGGAAAAGTGGCTTTTAAGATTCAGTTGACAAATATAAAAAAACCCATTTCTTTGTGTTTGTCAAGGCTCTTTTATTTAAGAATGAATGTTCATTTTAAAGTATCTTAGAAAACATTGACTGTGGTATTCGTATAAATCAAAGCTACAGTTTGTTTTCTTAAACTTATAAAGTATAGTACTTATATTACTACATTAAAACATTACTTAACTACATTGAAACATCAATTTTAAATCCCAGTCCTGATCAAAGCAAATATGTTGCATCTCATTCTTATTTGTTGAGATGTATATGAGAGAACAGTGCCATAAGAGATGTCACTAGGTGAGAGATAAAAATTGAGTCAAGTTAAATTACAGAACTCATTTATGCAGCCTTTCTTGAAATAGGTGCTAGATGCCCTGGTAGGTCACCTCCCTGAAATCCTTGAACTAATGACTAACGGAGGAGAAAACTGTGGATCAGAGAACAAGGTGGGTATTCTCATGGTTTTTTGATTTCTAAATGAAGGTAGTAACAAAGTTTTTCAGACATACATGGTATGAATATGCTTTTGTTATTAGTTTCTGCTTTGGTGGTTTTTTTGATTGTGCTTTGACTTTATAAACTTAATGATAGTAAAAGAATTGTGAAAGACTTGACACAATATGATGTTCATCCATGTTCTCTTTCTAATTAGCCACAGATTTGCTGAAATAGATAAAATTTTGAAATACGATTGTTAAATTAAAACATAAATTGGCTTCATGCTAAAAGAATGACAGCAAACACGAATTTTTTTTTTTTTTATATATATATTTATGTGGCAACTGCCCATGTTTGCCATTTTCAGACGCAGTTTCTGCTAGAAGAAAGCCTATTTACTGAAGAAAGGCACTGAATTAGGTTTTAGGAGATCTATATTCAGCTCCCAACTTCACTAATTTAATTTTATGTGACTCTGGACGATGGCTTATTCAGTGAATCCTTACCTGTAAAATGGAACATAAAAGATCATCTCCTGCTTCAAGATTCTGTTTTGAGCATACTTTCTAAGTTTATGGAGATACTGAGATATTCCAACAATATAAGAAATGAGTAAATTTATTTTCTTGTATGGAGAAAAGTTGCGAGTGTAATTTAAAACATGAACTTTTCAGATATATGCTGCTGAAAATCTATATAATGTAACAAGTGCAATGTCAAATGTGGCACTCTCATACTGCTTAGTGCTAAAGAGACTTTAGCTTGGCTACTACAAAGTTTTTACCTCCCACTGAGAAAAGGTGTATAATTCCTACTAAAATCAATTAGGGAGCTGAGAACAATGACTGCAAAGTCAAAAGGCTAGAAGGAAAATGGAATTTATTTGGTTTGAAGAAGAGAAGACTGAGAAGACTTGTCGTAATGTTCTTTCATATCTCTAAAAGGGTACATTGATCAGTTTTTCTTTGTCAGGAGAAGGGATTGGAAATAACAGTTTATTTAGTTAGGTACTGGAATAACTCTTTGAGTAGTAAAATGGAATTTACTGCTTAGGAAAGATTGTTTAAACCCGATCATTACATTATTTTAAAACCAAGTTAGGCTAACATCTGCTGGAAGTGGTCACAGTGTAGTTGATCCTGTCTGAGGAGAGGAATTAACCGACCCCTTAAAAATCATTTCCCCTGCTGTATTGTTGTGATGTGCTTTTTAAGCATGGTAACATGACATAAAGCTAGAACATGTAAAATTATTTTACTGTTTATATTTTTATTTCTAGTTATTGTCTATTCCTGACTTGATTACTGCATTAACAACAGCAGAACAGAGAGCAGCAGCTTCTTTGAAATGGAGAACTCACGAGAAGTTACTACAAAAATATGCATGTCTCCCTCATATCATATCAAGTGATCAGATTTATTACCGCTTTCTTCACAGAATGTTGACCATCATTTTGACAAATGTAAGCCCACCTGTCTCTTTCATGTTGTTTTTTGTTTATGCTATTTAGAACAATGACCATATATTTGCTATGTGTAGTACTTTTAACTTGTCTTAAAGTACTACTTCTCATTGCATATGGTATATTAGGCTGTGTTTTTTTAATATAAGACTGGGAAATTGCTCTGAGAGCTTCCCCCCAGTTTGAGGAACAAAATTGGGATTGACAGGTTGTCATGTTTTTCCTCCTATCCAAAAGTTCTTTTATTTCCTTGTGCTCATTATCAATTTGTTTCTAGGTAGATCAAAACTTTTTCCCCTGAGATATGCCTTCTTTTTCCTGATTCCATGCATTATATCACATTGTGTTTCACACCTTATGAAAGAAGACTTTATTCTGAAAATGAATGTTTGTTGTAAGAGATGCTTTATTTTCTAACACCTGTAATATAGAAGCCACCTCCCAGACATGAAATACTTCAAGGCTTGTAAGAAATAACTGAATAAACAGCTTAGGCAAAAGGGATAAAAAAGCAGGTGTTTCATGAGTTGGCCGAACTTCCTACTTACCCATTACATTATTGCAATTATTTCAAAATTTATAAAGTTAGGAGCTTTTTTAGCTATTTTTTTTTACTTCTAGATTTTTTTATGCATTTTTAGTCATATTTCTTCAGGTATGTTTAATTGTGTTCCTTTTATTTCTCTCAAGAATGTCCTACCCGTCCAAAAAGCAGCTGCTCGAACTCTCTGCGTTTATTTGCGTTATAATCGCAAACAAGAACAGAGGCATGAGGTTATCCAGAAACTGATTGAACGTAAGATAATTTTTCCATGATTACTTAGAGGTGCCAGTTAGTCTTGACTAAAGATCTATTTCTATATATAGTTATATTTATTCAGTGTAACTTTCTGCCTTCATTGGAGGGATTACACTTAAAAGGCGTTCAGTTGCTCATATTGCCACCAGGCAAAACATAGTGCATATGCAAGGAATATCTGAAACTTGTGCAAATGAATTGGGAAAGAGACAATGTGGGAAACTGATAATATGCCAAGCCCCCTCCAGCCCTGCTTCTTGAATCCAAAATTGCTCAGCTGAAAGTGCTGCAATATACAAAACAGAGTTCCTCTATAGAAATAAAATTCTCTAGAGGCTTCATCATAAGAAATGCTGAATAAATATTCTCAGAGATTAATTTATGAATGGGTTAGTCACCTAAGATGACATTCTGGTCTATGCTATGTTTTTTAAAGCTAGGTTAGAATTTTGAATAGTTCTTGTTAGCAATCCTTAAAGTTTACACAGTAATTTTCATACACCAGTGACATGGTTTGGATGGCATACAGGGCTTTGCTCAACACAGTAGCTAGTTCAATTACTATTTCTGCGTTTTCAAATGGTTAGAGAGATTGATTGTATTTCTGAAAACAATGCTCACTGACAGGTATGGTTGTTTGAATTCAGAAGGGTAGTTTTTCACTGAAATAAAGAATTGAGATAGGCTGAGAAGGTGTGTCTTGTGATGAGTGTGATTATCAACTTTGAAATGTTAGGTTTACCTTTGAAAAGTTAGATCTGACATTAAAAACTCAATAGATAATATCTGTGCATTCTTTTTTTTCAGAACTGGGCCAAGGAAAAAGTTATTGGAACAGACTTCGGTTTTTAGATACATGTGAATTCATTATGGAACTGTTTTCAAAATCATTCTTCTGTAAATACTTCTTTCTACCTGTTCTTGAACTTACACATGATCCAGTGGCAAATGTGAGGTACTGTACAAAGAGTATGCAGCAGTGAACAGGAAATCAAAACTTTAAATGCTATATTTAGAAATATTGCTACAGGTTTCATGTCTTGCTAAAGTAATGGGGCTTGAGTAAATATGTACAGAACCAGTATTAAAAGTGTAGGGCACTGTGGGAATGATGTTGGAAAACCACATAAGTAGGTCAATCTCAGTGTTGGGGGGCTCATCAAAAATGTGAGGTTTTGGGACTGAAAGGAACAGTGAGGCAGAGGAGCCAACTGTAGATGAGAAGAAAGTAATTTGCTGTTTCATGAGTGTAGAGAGAAATGTAACTTCACAGTCTCCATTAATTTCCGTCCATTTCAATCTCTTTATGCGAAAAGTAAAACACACAAGCAATTCTTTAAATAGTCTGAGCTTAACAAGTTAGCATAGGTTTTACCTTCTTTAAAAGTTTTCTACTTCATTGTTGAAGGAAGTTAAAACACAGAAAAATATAAGGAAATTTGGTCTGTATATTAATTTTTTTTTGCTTTCAACAAACGGCTTTATTAAAAGCGCTATTGATAAAATATGAAAATTTAATGGACACTTGAAATAACTTGTAAATCCTTAACTGACATTAAAATTAATTTTGTCATAATTCTTTTCTGGATTGTTCCCTAACACTTTTTACAGAAAGAATGCTCTGTCTATAGTGGACAGAAGTTTAGAAGTCAGACATAGTTGTTAGCTCATGATTTTAAAATGAGCATAGAGAGATATTCTAGCTTCTCACAGAGTGATGTAACTCTGTAATAGAAGTTGTGAAGATTAAAATGTTTTGAAAGTGTGAAAACAGAAAGATGAATTTGTATAAGAAAATCTTTTCGAATGTTATCAATCACAAAGTTTCCTTCATCCTTGCAGTTGTATGGAAGTGCAGTTACATGAGTTTTGGTAAGAATCTGGCTGCTTTATACTGATGAACCAGATTTCCACTGTATTTAGGTATCCGATGGAGTTAGATGTGTAGATAATTTTGAAAACCTAGAGGTCTTCTTACCATTCTAGCAGAATGAACCAACCAAATGAACAAAACCCAAACCCCTAAACCCTCAAACCTGAAACAACAACAAAAAAAGCCCAACCAAACACTCAAAAGCAAACCTAAAGAAATCTTTATTGACTTTCAGATATAGGACTGTTTTCCTGATCTATGGAGGTTTTGAAAATGTTACAGTATGTCTGGAAACAATACATAAACAACAATATTTTCTGAAAATCAAACCTCCTAACTTTATTTTACATCAAATGCTAGCATGCGATACAAAAATTTATGATGATTGTTAAACATCTGCATGAAAAGACAAATATATACTGTTTTGTTTCTTTTTTTTAGAATGAAGCTATGCTACTTGTTGCCAAAAGTTAAATCTACTCTGAGGATACCCACTGATAAACATTTACTTCAACAGTTAGAGTTATGTATAAGGAAACTTTTGTGTCAAGAGAAAGACAAAGATGTCCTGACTATTGTAAAAAGAGTAAGCATTTTTCTTTTCCAGCAGTATTTTGCTTTGGGGTTATCGTTAAAAGATGATCAACCTTATTCTTTCTGTTGATTCTCTTAAAGTAAGAACAGGAGACTAAAGAAATCATTGTCTATCATATAATTTTAGACAATTAAGATGTAGTGCAGTGCATTCTGTCAAGTTTGAGAGCTGGTATTTCCTTGGTTACTAATATTGCGGTTATTTTATAGTGACTGGGATTCAGGACTTCAGCTCAATGACCGTTTGTGAAAAAATAACAGATGGCTAAAGATAGGATTAGATATTGACTTTAGTAAAAATGATCAAGTTTTTGAGGTAGAGGTATCTAGAGATGTATATTTACAATATACAGATGCATGATTTTGAAATGTTACAAATGTCTTTGTACAGTATTCATGAAAAAGTCCATCTTTTAGGGATGACAATGCTTAGTTTCAAGGAAGCCATGAGGTAAATTACCTAAGTAGGTGGCTTCCTTATAGGGCCAGTCTGCAGGAGAGATTGAGTGGACACCTGTGTGAAGCATCCTGGCTTATTCACAAATTCCTGAGTTGTTTTTATAGTCTTGGTTCCTAGTTCCGTGCTCCAGCCATTAATGCTTCTGTGCTTTCCTTGAGTGTAGTTTGAATTCTAAATAGATAGTCTGTCAATTATTTGACTGTGAGTCTCAACAAGGCTCTGAGAATACTCTCTGATGATTTTTAAACTGCATGTGTGGCAGAAAATGCAAGCATAGGCTTCAAATGAAGAAAAGGCATACTTAATTTTGAATATGACCATTCTGAGCTTCCTAGCTGGACAGTTTCTTAGTTGAAAGTATGGCATGCTGCTGAGTAACAATAATGTTTTGATTTTCTTTATAGACAGTGTTAGAATTGGACAGAATGGAGATCTCTGTAGATGCTGTAAGTACTCAGTAACTTTAATATTTACAAAGTACTTTTAATTCCCATTTTCATGTAGTGATTTTTTATTTTTATTGATTTTATTTTGAAGTTTCAGAAAAGATTTTATGAAAATGATTTATTGGATCAAGAAAAAGAGAGGCAAGAACATCTCCTTTTGGAAATGGTATATCTTATAGTACAATCAGTCTTTTTTTTAATAGTTTGTAGCTAAATATTAATTTTAAGGTAGAGGAAGTACACATTATCAAGACACCTTGAAGGTTCCTAATCTGTGTGTAGTTTCATTTTACAATTTACAATAGGGTTAAGACATAAGTAACATATGACTTCCTTTTTTGTATTACCTAAATTTTACTGTATCAGTTAGAAAACAAACTGTAATTTCTTGAAAAATACTCATCTGTGATGCCTCAATGGTTCAAAATCCAAGCACTTCAGCACATCTTTATGAAATCTTTTTGTGGGAGCTTAGCAATTTTTCAGGTGTGTAACATAAAACCTCAAAATTGACAGACAGCTTCCACAGGCAAAGCAGTGAATGCCCTAATGTTTGTGCCAAGGAAGCCGAAGAAGGCTCTGTGTGTTGCAAGCTTCCCTGTTAATCAGAAAAAAGGCCACTGATATCTGCTGCCTCTCAGGAGGGAGATTTAGTGCAGGTTGTATAGAGCAAAAGGTGCTGCAGGTTACTTAATTAGGATTTGGAAGAGAAGTCTGCAGAACAGTTTTCCAGCTTATAAAAACTATTTAGCTTCAGTCATGTCTGTAAGTGAGAGCCGCAGCAGATGCTTTGCCACTTAGCCTACTATACTTTCACAAACCCTAGATGAGATTACTGCAGTCTCCTCTTCTGCTAGCTCCTCTCCACCCAAAGGATTTAGAAGAGGGTGAATATTAGGGTTCCTCTGATATCATGGTTCCTTTGATTTGAGAAAATGAAACTGCTCTGTGGTAAACCAGAGCAGGTTCAAGACCAAAAACCACTTATTCCAATTTGGGATTCTACAGAGCCTATATTTCTGGCCCACTGATGTCAGTAGATACTGCATGTCTTTCCTTGCGTAGCAAAGGTTTAAGCTTTGTTATCACGACCTGCATACCTATATTCAAAGACTTGAACTTAGCTTTAGCAGTTTTTAGGGAGTTAAATGTTTTTATAGTTAAAGCAGTTCAGGGCTGTGGTAAAATAGCCCCTGATATGCTCTTTGTTACCTTGTATTTTGTAATGACAATTTTTACCCTATTTCTACAGCTAGACTTTAGAAGAGCACCTGTATTTTTATGATATAGCCCCCTGAAATGGGCATATCTTCTGTACCACAAAGGTCTCCTTAAGCATTGTCTGTAAGAGGCATGTTTTTGAGGAACCAGAGGTGTATGCAGTAAATTGTGACACCCTGACAGTGCTCAAGGCCACGTTGGACCACGTGGTGCACATGGTCCAGTGTGAGGCATCCCTGCCCATGGCAGGGGGATTGGAACTAAATAATCTTAAGGTCCTTTCCAGCCTTAACTATTCTATGATTCTATATTGCAAATAGACGAGGAATGGGTGAACCTATTTAAATGTATCTGACTGCTACAGATTTTAATACTGAATATATTAATATGTTTCCTTAATTTTAGTAAGTGACTTAATAGAAACTGTATTACAGCAACCTTGACCTGAATGATTTTGTTTTTTTCTTTTTTTAACTTTGGTAGTAATGAGAATGAAAAAATAATAAGAGTAGAACAATTATGGTTCACTTGGCACTTTTTGTTATTAACATAGTACAGAATATAAGCTAACATTAAATAGCTTTTTGAACATGGAGTGGTGGAGTGGTGGATTCAGCTACAATCCTGAAGCAAGTACTGGCTTTTAAAGTTATTGTTGTAGCTGTGTTAACACTGTATTCTGTCTATAAGTGTACTCTCAAAAGGTTCTAAGGCTAGCTAATATTACAGAAGGGCAAAGAAATTCCCTATACTTGAACAAATGTAATACTTGGTTTTGTTTTGATAAAGGCTTATCAAATGCTCTGAGGTTCCTTCATAATGACAATCAACATTTTTTGGTGTGACTTTTCTATATGTTATGTACCCTGATTTAATATTGTTCTACTTGGTTGGTTATCCAGATATTCACTAGGGGCTGTACTAACAGTTGGAAAGAGTAGAAATCAACTGTTATTTTGGTGATTTGGAAGTAATTCCCAGTTGGAAACACAATTTATTTTTTTCTGAGGAATATCTAAGAAAATTATCCATTTTTTAGGAACAATTAGAAAAAGAGAAGCAACAAAATGAAGGAAGATCTACAAATATTAATAACAAAATATTTGAAAAGAAGCGTAAGTTTATTTATTTGTGTACATTTTGTTTGTGCATGTATTGCTTTTCTGCACAAGTAGGAGAAAGGAGCAGAGAAAAAACATTTTATGCAGTAAATAGAGTTTTAGAAAGTGGCAATAAACTTTTTTTTCTATATATTTCTGAAGATACTTGTAAACACTGGCCTCATTGTATTAAAGAGACGACTTTTGGCTTTATTAATAAAAAACATGACAGTTTTAGTTCTCTGATATTTCTAATTTTAGCGTGTAGTGCACATACTTGTCTGTGGTATTTCTGAAGCATGAGTAGCACTGGATTTGATATTATTGCTCTTTACCCCAGGGCTGTAATATGTTATGACATCTTTCTTTTTTTAAAGTTAACCTTTAAGAAAGGAGTATTTATACTTGGATTTTTTTTAGGCAGAGACAGTAAAACTTCATCAGTATTGGCAAAAAGTATCACACTCTCTGTTCCTGGAAGCTCTTCTGCTACATTAGCAGGCAAGAACTCTTTAAAAATCTTCCAGAATGTTTTGGTGTCACACCAGCAAGTTAAAACCCAGCAAAGCTGCTGTTGGGATTTGTGGGCTAGTTTAAACTTCTATGCATAGGAAGTGATTCCACTCCTAGAACTGAATGTTTTCTATGTTTGTTTTAGTTTTAGTTTAATCTTTACTATATAAATATGTGACATAAAGTTTATTTATTGTTATTGAAGTATTTAAATCAGTTCCTTCAGCTTGCAAAAGCTGACAGAAAGTTATATTAAAAGTTATTTTAGTTACTGGGGAAATGCAATTATATATATGTTAAAAACCAATTCCTACTTATAATTTTAGGCAAAGAAGACAAAAAATCCAAGTTGGTTCGAAGCCAGTCTTTCACTACTCAAGCACTACATCCAAAATACAACACCTTAGACAAGTGTCCTAAGTATCTTTATTATCTTCATTCCTTACCTCATAGGCAAATGTTATGAAATTATATGCATAAGGCTCTATAAAAGTAGTGATGTGCTCTCTGAATTGTGACCTTAATTTTCAGCCTGTTTAATTGATTAAGGCATGCAGTTTTGAATTGAGGGAAGATCCATCGCTTTAAGGCATGCTGGGTCCTACTCACGTATTCCTTTTAAGTTAATATGTCACCTTTTATCATAAATTAAACCAAGTTTCAATATGAACTGCTAAATCTAAAGAATTTTCAGCATAACTTTCTCATTTAATTTTTTTATATAAACTCATAAATAACCTCCAAAATTATATAAAAAGCAGGGTCATACAATTGAGAGAAACATGTTTCTGTAATAAACAGTTTGGTTTTAATTTATTTGTGTGTTTGTTTATGGTTTCTGTTTTTTTTAAGTAAAAGCTCTGCTACAGGATATACGTCTTCAGTATCAGGAATGGGAAAGAATTGTATGTTATCATTTACTGGTAAGTAGGTTATTCCATTACATTTTATATTTTTTTTTTGGGGGGGGAGTGCTGAATATGTGGGCTCCACATATACCCTATTTACCAGGCATACTGTAAGATATCATTCTGCCAAAGAACATAGAATTATATCCGATATGTTTGGCTGCTTAAATGCTAGTTTAGTTAATCTACTTCTCATTTTTTTTGTTGCATTTTTTGTTTTGCTTTTTGTTTGCTTGGGTTTATTTTTTTTTGTTTGCTTGTTTTTTGTTTTATTTGGTATTTGTTACAGGTAGGTTTAAAGTTATATCTAAATGTAGTAAAATGTACTTGACATTCTTAATATTTTAGATGTCATAAAAAGGTTGGTCTTGCAATTTGCCTCCATCCATTTTATATGAGGAAAGGGTTATTATGTATACCTTCTCTAGACTTAGGGAAGGAAACTGCTGTCTGGAAGTGCCCCTCTCTGCATTTGCTGTTGAAAAGTATGGATCATTAAAGACTGGAATGAGATTAGTGGCTTCCTGGAGGACCTTGCCTTTTTTCCTTTCAGTACCAATAGACACGAGACAATAAGCTTGGATTAAATAGATAAATTTTTAAGCACCTAAAGACTGGCCAATTAAATCCCCCTGTTGTCATACAAGAAATGTATTAATCCTATCTTCCAAAATGTGTCTTCTAATTATTTTTATTTAGCATTTTTTCCACAAAAGAAGAAGAAATGCTAAGTTGAAACCATTCTGTTACAGAAAGTAAAACTTTTACATTAGTGCCATAGGAAATATGCCACAATTGCCACAGGAAAACCAGCTCATTCTGTTTGCTCTCTGTGTACATTTTTCAGACAAAATTCTTTCCTGAACTGCAACTCTTTATTTCAGATGATTCATTCCGGACTCATTCTGGTGGTAATAGTGGGAATGCTGCCTTCCCTTCCAGTTCTTCTCACAACTTATATAACTCAGCTGACCAGAAGAGCAGTGGAAATAAGGAGATTCAGTCCCGAAAGATGAACATGTAAGTGGTTGACAAGAGGTTAAATCAAGTTTATGGGTAATATTTTTCAAAGGGAACTGAAGAGACCCATGTGAGATTAAGCCTGTATTTATGATACATCTTCACCTAGATTTTTAAATACTAAATTAACATGGTAAAAATGGGATGTGTGCAATTACACAAGTTTTTAAGATTGAATTGCCTTTTAGTTAGTCTTTTGCATTTTTTCCTCTGCACGTTTGCATTCAGCTGGAGCCTTACGGGGAGGGTGGAATGTGACAAAGTGAAAGTTACTGCATTTGATTTATAATAACTACGGTCACAGTGATACAGCTGCCTGTAGTTGGAGAAATAGAAAATATGCATTGTTAGATGATTTAATTTTTCCTTTTCCTTTTTATGTACTTCTGGATTTTTGTTTTTGAGTGTTATGTTGAACTGCTACTGCTACTTGTCATTAAGGCTGCTGCCTTTGCCTTACTTTAATCATTTAGATGAAGAAATCTCAATGCTGGGCATCTCCCTTAGACTGGTTTCCTTTAAACTTCACTCTAAACTGTTCAACATTTTGCAAGAATGAAATCAAAGATGATTTTTTTTTTGCTTCTGTGATAAAACTGTAGGTCCTAGAAATTTGCTGTGATGTGTACATACTTAGTCAAATATTTGTAGACTCTAGCAGCTACTTCTCTTCATATTCCTTTCACACTATTACTTGTAGTTCTAAATTACTGTCATTGGAGTGGCTGTAATTTTGGGTTCTCAAACTGAGCTTTTTCTTTGCTTTTGGAGATTTGATTTCTCAGCCAGGTCAGAATGGAGAATGGAAAGGAGCCAGCTATTTCAAGAAATTGAGGTTGTTTGGGAAAGTAGACTTAAATGTAATAGGAACTAGAGCTGGGAGCTAAAAAAATGGAGAAATTCAAGCATTGGCCTTGGAAGTCTGAATGAGTGTAAAAGAGCAAGAATAAAAGAAGAGTCCAGAATGTGAGGTTGTAACTTGCTTCAAAGATAATGGAGCTGAGATAGATGTGTAAATGGAGTCTACACCAGAGAGGAAAGAGGAAACACTTTACACTGGTTTGCTAGTTATAAAGTGAAAACAGTGAAAGTGCTGTCTTTTGAGTGGTCCTTTCTGGGGTTTACAGGTTCCTTTATAAAGCAAACCAAAAAACTCCCCCTGTCACCACCTTTACTCACAGATCGAAGTCAATAAAATTCCCAAAATGCAAAATAAAGCACTCAAAATTTTAACAAATATATGAAGCTGTTCTCTGAACAGCTTGCATTCAACTACTTGTGTATGTTATATTACAATACACAGTCTTCTCCTGTGTGATTACGTTGTATTTTTCTGCTGGAATTTTACCACCTTCACTGTACAAGATAAATTTGTTCTGGAATGAAATCAAGCTTGCATAGTGACCTATTGTTTTTAAAACTGGATTTTCTTTGTAGAAGAGGTTGGAAGATAAGTAGTGAATGAAAGTGGACTGTTTCTGTTGAGTCAGTGCTTTCACGGTACAAGTACTTTAAAGTACCAATTCAAATTGCACTCTACGCCTGCCTTGCCCAGAATCTAATGCTTTCTCTTAAGTACTAACCCACAGTACTTCAAACTTTTTATAGGCGATCATTAGGTGGTCACTAATTTCAAAGCACATGATTTCATACTCAACAGTCAGATCAGTAGTCATGCTGATGTTTTCAGCTATCTCTAAGGTAAGTGGGATGCGTACCTTGAGTACATAAAATGACATAGAGTGTTCAATATTTTCAAAAATTAAGTGTGGTCAAAACCCCATGTGCTTGCACTCTAATCACTGTATACCTCTGTTCCTTCTATTTAAAATTAGAAAATTAGTTCTAATGCTGTAAATTTTTCAGCAGTCATAGCAGAAATTCCAATTACTCATCTGTATCACAAAATTTGGGGAAAATAAATGGATTAATACTCACAAAGCAAAGGCATTTCTATCTATCACTTAAAATCATAGAATCACAGAATAGTTTGTGTTGGAAAGGACCTTAAGATCATGCAGTTCCAACCCCCCTGCCATAGGTAGGGACACCTCACACTAAACCATGGCACTCAAGGCTTCGTCCAGCCTGGCCTTGAACACTTCCAGGGATGGAGCATTCACAGCTTCCTTGGGCAACCCATTCCAGTGCCTCACTACCCTAATAAACTAAAATAAAACGGATATCTTTTGCTTGAATAGAAAGGGACAGAAAAAGACTCACACAGAGCAGTTTGTTCCTTTGTCTGCAGTCAGGAAAGTGGAATGTAAGAGTCTTGGCTTCGAGTCTCAGTATACCATTGAGGTACATTGGTGAGTACCTTAACAGCAGACTATTTGAAAGTAGGTATCTGACCAAACACCATGAGCTGAATGTTCTCCCTAGTTCATAAAGTCCCTAAACTGCACAGTGTTTTTGGAGAAAGAAGAGCAGGGTTAGGATGACCTATATTTAGTACTGAATAAGAATTTTAGTGTTCTATGTTCTTATGGGAAAATGCATCTCCCAAGTTGGCATACTGTCTGCTGCACTGTAGATTCAATTTCTGTTTTGTAATTTAGGCCAATACTTAATTGTACTTTCATCAGATAATGGAGCAGCTCTATAAAGGAGGTATTAAGAGGTACAGATACAGGAGTAGTCAGTGTTCAATGCATTTATCCACATTACCTTGTTGACCACAGACATGTTTAGCTCTACCTCTTATTTTTCTTTTTTTCAGAAAATCAGCCCTGGTACTAAATATGCACATATTAATAAAAAAGTCAGTTTCAAGGAAGAATGAGGGGTACAGGTTTTCCATCCTGTAAAAAGTGGGAGTAGATTTATTGTTGCATAGAAATCAATTTCATAATAATGAATTGATGTTTACTGTTAGGGTGGTGAGGCACTGGAATGGGTTGCCCAGGGAAGTTGTGAATGCTCCATCCCTGGCAGTGTTCAA
>JBCJKH010044959.1:0-12261 GCA_039877255.1 Loriculus beryllinus
GCAGGGACACTTCATACCAGACCATGTCACCCATGGCTCTGTCCAACCTGGCCTTGAACACTGCCAGGGATGGGGCAGCCACAGCTTCTCTGTATAACCTGTGCCAGAGCCTCAGCACTCTCACGGGGAAGAACTTCTGCCTGAGAGTTTATCTCAATCTCCCCTCTGTCAGGTTAAAGCCATTCCCCCTTGTTCTGTTCCTACAGGCCGTTGTCAAAAGGCCTTCTCCAGTTTTCTAGTTGGCCCTTTTAGGCACTGGAATCTGCTCTGAGGTCTCCCCAGAGCCTTCCTTCTTCCGGCTGAATAAGCCCAGCTCTCTCAGCCTGTTTCCTTAGCAGACTGCTCCAGCCCTCAGAGCATCTTTGTGGCCTCCTCTGGACTTAGCTATTCGATCAGTTGGAACACTTTTCAGTTGACTTCTCTATAAAATACTCTTACCTGCAAGTGCTCTCTAGCTGCTGGTGTACCTTGCTGTGCTGAACAATATACATGTGAAATTATATTTTATATCCAATGAGTTAGCTGCCGTTTTGCATGACCAAAGACAGCGGTGCTACCAATGCAGCAACAGAGCAATGCTGGTCTGTGTGGTCAATGCTTGTCTGAGCACTGAAGCAGCCAGGCTGCTGTCAGCTATTTTAGACATCATGCAGCAAAAGAGGGTCTTAAGGAAATACTTAAAGGGTTGTTTTAACGATTGCTAGGGAATGCTATGTGTGTGCTTTGTAATTAAAATGGATAGACAAGCAGCTAATGTAGTCAGATTGTTCTAATGGCAATACCTGACCTAGATTTCATGGGTTATTGAAGATGAAAGTTAATAGCAGGGTTTATCTCAGAAAGGGATAAAAACAAACACACCCCTTCCACCCTCATTCTCTTCCCCCCCCCCCCCCACCAAAAAAAGAAAAAAAAAAAACAGAAAACAAAACCAAATAAACCAGCCAACCAGAAGAATGATTTGCTGCAAAAGTTAAAGCAGAATATTTTATCCTTTAGATTAGCCAAAATCGTAAACCACAATTTCACAATCAGTAAAAGATTGAACGCTTCCTTCCCTCCCCCCACTCCCCGGCACACTGCCTTGCAGGAATGTGGTTTCACGCCCTTCTTGTCTGTCAACCAAATTCCAAAAGGGTAATTTCTTACATAACTCAATTTAGATTGGGAGCTGTGTAAGCGGGGGTGGAGGGGAAGGGCCCCATACTGAAGTAGTTAGAAGAATAAAATTAGCTTATACTGTTGGAGAAGATCTTTTAAGTTATTTAAATTGGTACTTATTGGAAACATCTTGTTTCTGGTCTTTAAAATAGAATATTCTGAATTTATCACGATCTTTCCTGAGCTCCTTCAATACTGTCTGAGAAGTTTAATGCTGAAGTGCTTATTTCTGGTTTGTAAACTTATGCAAGGAAGCCAATTAAAACTTTGAAGCGTTTGTAAGGCCCTATAAAGCAAAAAAAAGGGAGTGCTTTCATTCCTGATTAAAATAAAACTGATTCTAAAAGCCAAAAATGACATTTCTTAAATGTGCATTAAAAAACATGAAGATTGAAAAATAACATTTTTCCTTGATTTACACAGCTTAAAATACTAATTTTTAACCAAGGAACTCTGACAGATATGTCCTGTTATTAGTTGCCCCATCTCCTCCCAACCCTAGGTTATTACTCACTGCCTAAGTTCATTGACCAGGTGAAATGAAAGAGACCTTCTGTCTTAATTTTATAATCTGTACCACTTTCCAGGATAGCCTTGGTGGCAACAGCAAGACTGCTATGGTAGCAACAGTAAGCCCGGCAGCAGACAATTATGATGAGACCCTTTCGACCCTGAGGTATGCAGACCGGGCAAAGAACATTGTTAATCATGCTGTGGTGAATGAAGACCCCAATGCTCGCATTATTCGGGAGCTCCGTGAGGAAGTGGAGAAGCTGCGAGAACAGCTCACAAAAGCAGAGGTACAAATTATAGCCTTGACTAGTCAGTAAGACCTCTAAACCCCATTGTCAAGACTTTCATACATGGCTTGAATAATGGAAGCCACAAAGAATGACTGCATGGTGTCTATGAGGAATCTGCCTTTATATTACTTCTTTCCATTTTTCTGTACATCAGTCTTGAAACGCGCATGATAATATGAAATACCAGGTTCTGTCTGCACACATTGTTGAGCAATCTTGTTTTTATTGTGAGGTACAGATCAAAAGCAAGAGGTGGTGGAGGTAGGAATAAGGGTGAACTCCTAACGTTGTGTAGTTTATACACAGAGCTTAGCCAGTATATTTTAGGAGTTCAGCGTGGCTGCATCCTGTGAGGTGTAAATTCAGTTGACCAGTGCTTGCTTGCTTACAAGCTTAACTCTTCTCAAACAGGAACTAATTGATATTATGAATATCTACATAGCTACCTCAATGAAACTGTGAAAGGAGCATGGTCTAAATGTTAGATGAAGGCCAAGAACAAACATAATCCTGAGTTCTTTTCTCAAATGTGGCAAAGCAATGGTGATATAATCCATCTGTTTTGCAATTCAGAAAAAATATGATTACAATATTTGCTTCATGAGGTATGCAGGAAATGCTGGCTGTGATGTTAGAAATGACTAGTGAGTTTTTTAGTGTTCTCATTTGAACTGCCTAATATGCTAAGCATCCAGTAAGTGTATATCAGTTTCTTTAAGTTAAATATCGAAAAATTCCTCTAAAATATGAACTGCAAACTTAACAGTACACTGAGAGATACAAGTGCTTCCTATTTATTTCATTTGTGAGCATTAATGCCAAAATAATGGCAGCTTTCCAAAGTAATGAAGGGGAGTTTCCTAAATATGAAGTAATACATATTTCGTTTCCTAAGTATTAAAATCCCACCCTGGTTGTCATCTCAGTGACCTTGACAAAACTCATGGAAAAAACGGTGTAGTTTGCTATTAAAAGGCTACACAGTAAAGGTCAAAATTTATATTCTGTGTCTTGTATTCCTTCTAGTTTATTGTATTTTTGGCCCATCTATTTGTTCTTACATAAATGTGTATAAACAACTTGAAGTGAACAAAAGTGTTGACCCATTATGACAGCCAGGTTACATTTTTAAAGCTAATTTCCAAATATAGAGGTTACCAAATTGTGGGTTTGTTGTTTTTTTTTCCCTTTTGGTGTCTGTATCCTTTTCTCTCCTAAAGAGCCAAGGCAGAACAGAGTCTGACATTTCACTTTTTTACTCCCAGAAGAGTAAAGCATTAGCCTCTTTTCCCCTTTTTTTTCATCCACATATCTTTTCCTGTCAAAATTGATATCCCATGTTTTAACATCTGTGCCAAGACCACCAGATTGTCCTTCCTAAACTGAGAATTAAACTAACTGCTTTCAGCATAGAAGCTCACATGCCGGTCTGCTGTGAACGTGGGTGTTTATATAAGCATTGTAGATAGTGAGGAGGATTACCTAGCTCATTTTACAGTTGAAGCATGTGAAAATGTTGAGTAATTTTGCCTCAGGTCCAAATAAATGGCCAAACAAGATTTGGACTTCGAGAGCAACTGGGCTTCATCTGCCTGTCATCCATAGCATCCAGTGCCTTTGCACTGATGTTTTATCACTCTTAATACCTCTTTGTTCTGGAGACTGCCTTGGCTTCATTTTCCTTCCCAGGTGGAATTGATGTTCCCTTTTATCCAGTATTTAGATATTTAAACCTGGAAAAGATTACACAGGACACATCAGCTGACAGTTTCTACTGTTGTGTCTTGAGGCAGAGGAAATTCTTGTCTTAGAACAGGATTTTCTGCTTCTGGCACTTGCTCCTTTTCTTGCAAGAACTGCAGTGTAATGAGGCCACTCTGATTTGGATTCCTCTGAAGAGTGTTGGCTTTGTGGGAAGGGAGTGTGTGATGGACAGCAATGCTTGCATTGTTTAATTGGCATTGCATGAATACCTATAAGCCAAAACCATTTTCATCTTGTTAACAGTAATGAAATAATCATAGAATCATAGAATAGTTAGGGTTGGAAAGGACCTTAAGGTCATCTAGTTCCAACTCCCCTACCATGGGCAGGGACACCTCACACTAAACCATGCCACCCAAGGCTCTGTCCAGCCTGGCCCTGAGCACCACCAGGGATGGAGCATTCACAACTTCCCTGGGCAACCCATTCCAGTGCCTCACCAACCTTACAGTAAAGAATTTCTTCTTTATATCCAATCTAAACTTCCCCCATTTAATTTTTAACCCATTGCCACTTGTCCTTTCAGTACAGTCCCTAATGAAGAGTCCCTCCCCAGCATCCTTATAAGCCCCCTTCAGATACTGGAAGGCTGCTATGAGGTCTTCACACAACCTTCTCTTCTCCAGGCTGAACAGCCCCAACTTTCTCAGCCAGTCTAGAAAAGGAATATACCAGTGCCAGGACTGAAGGATGTAAATATAAGTAGCATAAAAATATCCTTTCGTTTTTGATGCATGGAGGGGTCGGGTGGGGCAGAGAGCTTCTTATCTCAAGTTAGTCCTTGGGTGGAATATGGCCCTTTGACTATTGCACAGAACAAAATTAGAGCTATGATGGATTAGCAAGAAAACTGGATTCATGTGTCTGGAAGCACATATCAAGGCTTCTTTCTAGACTTTATCCGTTTCATAAAATACATAAGTAAATGCAGAGGCAGATAACCAGAGCACCTCAGATGTGTTCATGTTTGCTATAGAAAGCAAACAATGACACCCATCAGGCCATATCCAAATGAACAAGAAAAATATTTTGGTGGCATATCAGTTTAAGTGACTGAGATGTCATGTTCCATTTTAAGGGAACAACAGCTGAGAGGATGGTGGCTGGCCAGATCAGCAGTATCTTTAGGAACAAGATTGGTTTAGCTGTGAGTCGTTTGTGACACTCATTTTGCATTTTAATATCTTTGTGCAAATCTGCCATCATCATGTAATTGGTTTGCATTGAAGTCTATAAACTCCACTTCAGCATCTGTACTTGAAACTAATTAAACTAAGGTTTTGATGGATTCTGCATTTATATGCAATATGTATTTTAAAAACCCATTTACTTACTGGTAAGTATGCCTTGAAAAAGTGAGTAAAGTTATGTTTCCTTTTTTTCTCCATCTGTGTGACAGCAGTGTGAATCGAAAAAAAAGCACAAGCTTTTTCCTTCTATTTCTGCAGGCTATGAAATCACCAGAATTAAAAGAACGATTGGAGGAGTCAGAAAAGTTGATTCAGGAAATGACTGTGACCTGGGAGGAGAAATTAAGAAAAACTGAGGAGATAGCACAGGTTTGCTGCTTTCTTTTCCCCTCCTTTTTTTTAATGAAAAATAGGTTTGTTTCCTTTGTCTGTCAGTTCATACTCTGAATATCTCCCCACATTTAGGGTAAGTAGGTCAAGCTTACTGCCCTTTTGAAAAGCTTCGCTTAATTCCTGTGATAGCTGGGTGTCTCCCAGATTACTGCTCCAGTGACAATAATAAATTGTCACTGTATGCAAATGGAGAAGTTATTTTTAAAAAATAATAATCCATGGATGAGAGGATTACAGGGGTTTTATATTCTTCAGACAGTAAAATCATTGTTTGTGATGGAAGATGGGAACATTGGGAGTGTTAAATGCAAGGTTATTTTCACAGAGCCTCAGTATACAAGGCAAAGGGCATTCAGAATATTGAAAAATAGCACTGTTCAGGATCCCTGTGTGTTTTAAGACCTCTTACACTGATATTTAGGGCCTCAGATCATAACTGAATATGATGGTTACATTGAAAAGTTGTGCAGATCACCATGATTATTGCATGACACCTCCAGTTCTTACCACACAAACGCTGATGTATGTTTGCAGCAGGGAGCTTTTGAGGGGGAGGACTATTGAAGGGTGATGAATAGTATGTAATAAATAAGAAGAAAGTGGAGCCTCTGATACAAAGCCCTCTTGTAGATGACACAGTTAGAATAGACTGTGTTGATTTTGGTTTTAAAAATCCATTGTAAGAAGTGCTGCTTGTGACTACGAGGGCTTCCTAACTTTCAATGGAGATTCATACATGGATTTTCCTCCCTATGTATAAGGGTGGAAAAAACTAAAAAATAACAATCAGATTTCTGCTTTCGTCCAACACAATAGTTTCTAGGCACATAAACCCTGAGCGTGCCAGGAGGTTGAAAAATTAGAGTGATGGCCTCAATGCTACAGACTAAATCTGCCTCAATGTTTGCACATTTGCTTTAGTTCTGCTCTTTGTCTCTAAATTTGCAGTCTGTTATGATGCTTCAGAGCTGAGAGTCTGTTGAACAGACTGCTCCAGTGTGGGTCCTTTCCACGTGGTGCAGTCTTTCAGGAACAGGCTGCTCCAGCGTGACTCTCCGACAGGGTCACAAGTCCTGCCAGCAAACCTGATTCAGCCTGGGCTCTTCTCTCAATGGATCCTGCCAGGACCCTGCTCCAGCAGGGGCTTCCCATAGGGTCACAGCCTCCTTAGGGCATCCGTCTGTTCTGACGTGGGGTCCTCCATGGGCTGCAGGGGGATATTTGCTCCACAATGGACCTGCGTGGGCTGTGGGAGCACAGCTTGTCTCTCACCGTGGGCTGCAGGGGAATCTGCTCCAGTGCCCGGAGCACCTCCTCCCATTCCTTTTTCACTGGCCCTGGGGTCTGCAGTGCTGTTCCTTTCACATGTTCTCACTCCTCTCTCCGGCTGACTTTGCTCTTGTCCAGTAGCTTTTTACCCTTTTTAAATACATTATCCCAGAGGCCCTACCGCTGTTACTGATTGATAGTAAAACAGCAGGGGTCTGTCTTGGAGGTGGCTAGTGTTGGCTCTGTCAGAAATAGGGGAAGCTTCTAGCAGCTTTTCATTAAAGCCACCCCTATAGTCCTTCCCTGACTACTAAAACCTTGCCACACAAGCCCAGTACAGTAAGTTTAGACAGGTCCAAGGTTAAATGCATTTATATCATGGCTTGTCATGTGACTTTATTTCTGGCCAGCATCCACTAACATCTGTCCTGTCAAATTGTAGCAGGGGAGACAGGTAGGATAGAGAGGTAATTGTAAATCTCTGAGGAAAGGATGATTCATCATAAAGAATGAGGGTCATCAAAGGTAGTTTGTAGAGATGGAGCAGCAGTAATGGTTCAAAGCCTTAAAGACTGTGTGAATAGGCAATTTTTTCACATTTTCAGTGAAAATTTGACACACTTTTAATGTAATTTGAATGTTTAAGTTAATTAACATAAGGTCTTGAGCAAAAGTTAAACAGGCTCATTATCTTTAAGTTAATCCTATGAGATTTTGACTGTGGGCCAAGTCCTCCTTTGGGCAACACGTTCTTTATCTCTGTAGATAATAAGGGATTCTGTGAACTTCGGAGCCTGGCACTGGTGATGAGAAGAGAGATCTTTGACATCATAATGCAGTTTTTCTTCTGTTCTTTGTTGTTTTTTTTTCCTCTCACACACACGACTTTCCCTTATGAGGACCATTATGTTGGTTTTGTAAGTGTGTGGGGAGAAAGGGTAGAGAAAATCACAAGCGAGTTGTGCTGGATATTCTTTGTAATTTTACTCTTGATTAGACCTGATATAGCCCCAGTGCTGAGCAGAGAATTGCACTGAATAGTATGACATACCTAGTTTTTAAATACAAAGCAAACTGGTAGGTAAAGGTCAGAACCTTAATAAATACTCCAGTATTATTCCTACATAATCTCTGCTAATTTTAGGGGTTTTTTAAGTATTATCATCTTCCCCTGTTTCTTCTTCCCCCTAATAATTGTGTGAGAAGCCTTCCAAGTCTATTTTTTCAATGTTTTTTTTTTGCTGTTGTGGATAGTGATTGTCATTTCAGTTTCTGTATGATCCTGGGAGCAATCCTCAACATTTCTATTGCAGTGCTTTTTATAGAAGAATCCCTTTCTGTTCTTAAGTCAGAAACGTTTAATGTTCCTCTTTCACTGCTCTAGTCTTCACCCAAACACTTCCCTTTGAAAGATGTACATTTTTGCACAGTAATGCTTTGTTGTTGAATTCTATGAAGTCTATTGACAAGAACAAAACACCATCCAAAATGCTACTATTCTTGTTCAGCAGGAAGTGTTATTTGCATTAGTTAAATAGCAGGTTGCCAGTTTTTTGTCATTTTGATTGCTCTGGAACAAAAGATAGACATGGAGCTTGACTTGGCAGGGATTTAACTTAACTTGTTGCTTTTTAGCTCAAAAGAGGAAAATAAAGGGCTCTAGAGATGTCTTTGTGGTAGCGTTTTGCTGTTCCAGTGAGGTCATGGAGAAGCTCCTACAGTACTGCAGTGTGCTTCTCTCAGCTGTTGCATTTTCCACCGAGAAGATGCAACTGTGTGAGACTGTAGCACGTAGCCCTCAGAGAGCAGAGGTGGAAGGAAGAGAGAAGCTACAGATACCCTCATCAAAAATGATATAATTAAGGTTTTTGTGTCTAATCTGTTGCAGAAGAGTTACCTTTTTCAGAAGTAGCAGTTCATCGTTTTGTCGTGTGGCTTTGGCAGATACGAATGCATTTCCAAAGGGCTGTACATCAGTCCACTTATTTTTGATGGCTACTTTCTTGCAGGAGCGTCAGAAACAGTTGGAAAGTCTTGGCATATCTCTTCAGTCTTCTGGAATAAAAGTTGGAGATAATAAGTGCTTCCTGGTTAATTTGAATGCAGATCCAGCTCTCAATGAACTTCTGGTATACTATTTAAAGGTAAAAATAAATATATATATTTTTTTCAATAGAGTTAAGCTCTCGTGCCATTGGCAGAGGTGCACTTAGAAAATTTTATCAAAGCTGCACATCTAAAGCATTCTCCAATATTCACTGCTTCATTAAAAATTAATACAACCTTTTTTTTCAAATGTAATTTCTCATGGCAGAGGAAGGTTTGGGTATTTTATGGTTTTGGGTTTTTTTTTTTTTTTGACAAATTTAAAAATGCTCTCTTTAAGAAATTGTCTCCTGGCTGTGGGGCGAGGGGGCTGTTGTGGTTTTTTTTTTTAATGCCATATTCACAATGTTTTACTGAGAAAAGGTGACTGGGCATATCAACAATCCTCTTGCTTCTACATGTGTAGTCCAAATTCTGACTGCTATCTGCAATTTATAAAATGCATTTTTATTACTCTATGTGGAACTTGCCAGGAGTGAGAATCAAGTTCTGTTCTGCCTTAGCACTTCTATATACAGTCCCCATTACTGATGTTAAACATAAAACATGTGATGTGACTTTTGGACTCTGCACTGGGCAGTTTGTTCTAGTTTAACAAACTGTAGATGTGATCTGGAGCCAGGAGGATAAAGGAAGTGCACCCATTTTGAAGTCACGTTTGAGAGTGCAAGTTCTAACATTTTATCAGTGTAAGAACATCAGCAGTCTGAGCTTCATATTAAATCATTTTCTTCTCTTTGAAGTGGTCTGTAAAAACTTTCAAAACAGCCACAAAATTAGCAATTGGGCTGAAAGATAGTTCTGGTTTAGTTGGTCTTAGGAAATATGTTATCCTCTTTAATATCAGTCATTGTTGCTCTGTGGTATCTTCATGAAAGCAAGGGAAATAACTTTTTCAATGTTATATCTGCAAAAAAGTATTAAAAAGGACAAAAGAGCTGAGGTTTTGGAAGAAGAATTGAATTCTTTCCAGACACCTTTCATGTAGGTGTCCAGTATATGACTCAAGCTGCTAAATCAGTCTTGGCACTGACAACTGTTGGAGCAGCGCCGGCTTCTGTGGTGTTCATTGGGAACATATGACAAGAGCGTGCTGAGGCCAAAGCCTAATCAGAAAACAGGCCTTGGTTCATCAGCACCAGCAGAAAAGTCTCAGGTGGTGCTGTGCTGCTTTCCTGTTTTAGACAAAACCCCTTTGCATGGGATAGGCTTTGTGTGTTTCAGTTACTTTATTATTTTTTTTTAATAGCACAGATTTGTATTGTTAGTTGAGAATTCTGGTGTTAAAATCCCTGTGCTTTTAAATTCTTTTGATAAAATGACCTAGACCTGTTTTGCCTGAAATCCTGAGATTGCTGAGCTGCAGATGTACTTGATCTTAAAAGTACTGAAGAATGATTTGACCTGACTTATCTAGGCTATAGTATTGGTTCCTCAAAAATTGCTTAGAGATACCTAAAAAAGAAATGAATGGTTTCGGGCATGCATAGCATGATCCTTCATCTGTCAAATCCCTCATGCCTTGAGTACTTCAGGAATTTACTAAGCTGTTGGAACCAGCATAATAGCTGTGGATCTAACCATTGTGAACCTGTCTCATTTCCTCTTTGAACTCTTTTATTTTTTAGTTTTGGCTTCCACAACATCCCAAGGCACTGACTTCTGCAATTAAATTATAGAAACCTCTTCATCATAGGATTTAATTGTTGTCTGTAAACTTTCCTGAGTTCCCTACTTGTTACTGTTAGCCAAAGCAAGGATTTGCTTTTGAAATGTATCATTCTTCTTTTTCCTTTCTAAGTGAAGTATTAAGTAGCTTCCAAATTTGGATCTAGATAAAAAGATGCCTCCAGAAGGAGAATGGATTAATTAGAACTAGTGAACTTTTGCAACCCATTGCTAACATCTGAATTAATTTTCCCTAGGAGCACACATTAATAGGCTCAGACAACTCTCAAGATATCCAGCTGTGTGGAATGGGAATTCTTCCTGAACATTGCATTATAGACATCACCCCAGAAGGACAAGTTATGTTAACACCTAAAAAAAATACTAGGTAAAGGAATAAAATACAGCTCCTGTTGTATAATAATTGTAGTTTTATCTAATATTTTATGACTACTGGTGCAAAAAGATAATCAGAAAATAAACCTTTCTTTCTGGTTTTAAGTGAGAAAATTCTACATCTTGTATCTTGTTTTCACATTTTGCTGTCATTTAGCCCTCTGTCAACTCATCTTTCATTTCTGAGATTTCTCTCAGTGATGGTGTTGTAAGTTCTCAAAGAACGGATGAGCAAATTGCATGTGCTTTCAGCAATGAGACACTGATTTGCAGCTGCGTAGCTGTAACTGTCAAAATTTGAATTAATTTTCTAGGAATCTGTTGATATGCAAAGAGCTGCTGAAGCATTTGTTGCTTTATTTGATTAAGTAGCAGTACTCGAAAAGCAGATGGTATATTCAAATTGATCACAAAATGGAATGCATTGTCAGCATCTCTAGTAATTTATTGTTAGGTACACAAAATTCAGCAATTTCACATTTCTCATCATTAGTAGTTGATCCTGCTTTGGGCAGGACATAGGAACTGGATGACATCATGAGTTTCCCTTCAAATTTGAGTTATCCTCTGGTCATATATTTGAACTTAACCTGATTCTGAAATAAAAGTAGTTTCTGATTATTCTTAGTTTGTTGTCTTTAAGTCATTTATATAGCAAAGGTCTCTAATGTCTTATTCAAATGTTACTATTTTGTGTCAGCATTTCAAAGTACTGTGAAAAGTGTTTATTTGTAGTGACATTATCTTTTTTCAGGTCCCTCATTTTTAAGCTCTAATTATACTCCCCAGATATAGCTGTCATTATCTATCCAGAAACTCCATAAGCAGTCAAAAGAAGCTGCTTTTGAGGATTTCATGAAACAGCACAGTAGATCAGTGAAGTTTATGGAGATATTTCGCCTTTTTGCTGCAATCCATAAACCTGTTCTTCCCTAACTATTTACAATAAAGAAAGTAGTACTGGGATTTAAAAAAAAAAAAAAACAAACCAACAAACAAAACCAGAAAAAACATATATAGATGTACTTGCTTTAGATTTTTGCCTTTTCACAGGACGTTCGTAAATGGTTCTGCTGTCATGTGTCCTATCCAGCTACATCATGGAGACAGAATACTGTGGGGAAACAACCACTTCTTCAGGTACAAAAGACATTAAAGAAATTATAAGTTTGTGCCAACTTGATTTTATCTTAAGGTATAAAGAAAGAAGTCAGTGGAGCATTCAAGCTTCAGGAGGAGGTGATTTCTTTTACATTGGGATTATAATCTTAGAACGGTTTGGGTTGGAAGGGACCTTAAAGCTCATCCAGTTCCAACCCCCTGACATGGGCAGGGCCTACACCTTCCACTAGACCAGGTTGCTCCAAGCCCCATCCAACCTGGCCTTGAACACTGCCAGGGATGAGGCAAGCACAGCTTCCCTGGGCACCCTGTGCCAGGGCCTCACCACCCTCACAGGGAAGAACTTGTTGGTCATATCTCATCTAAATCTCCTCTTTGTCAGTTTAAAG